>RXPK01002061.1:0-60455 GCA_004143645.1 Protaetia brevitarsis
GAATGGCCTAAACTTCGAAATAATTTTGTGTTTATTTTATTTTATCCTATCTTTATCTTAAACTATTAAGGATTACTCAATATACTATTTCATAGTAAACTTATAAAAATGTGAATTTATTATCATTATTCACACGGACCTGTTCCAGACTTCTTTAGACTGAGTAGATAAGTGAAAAAGAAACATATGAAATTTGAGGTTATAGATGAATGACTGTCAAAAAATACTATTTTTATTTAGCAATAATTACGTTAAACAAAATCCGTAACATAAAATTAGAACAGGTTCTATATTTATGACACAAAATTCATATGGTTACAATTATAATTCATAAAATGTTAGGTAGGACATTTTTTAAACAAAAAATTTATTCTTGAGGTACTCATTCATAACAAAACAAAAAATAAGAGTAAATACTTTATTCAATAATTAAAAATTGGTTTATAATAGATTTTACATTAAATTTCTTCAGAAATAGTAAAAAAATGCAAATTTAAACACTTATTTACTGAGTCTTGGAATGTTCCGGTTTATGTATTGAAAAATCTAACCGAACATAAATAATAACAAAAACAAATAAAGCACATAAAGCTAGTGAGAGCAAAATGGGCTCATGGAGCAGCAATATAGGTTGCCAATCATATATAATTTCCAAATCTTGAATATGTTGCTCTACCAAATTCTCTTTCCTTAGTTTGATCACTACACGACCCAAATTATCTAAATATTTATATGTAATTTCATCATCCAGCCTTTGCACTTCATTGGTGTATTAAACTTTATATTTTTCACCAAACAGGCTAAAACTATTGCTCGTTCCAATTCCGTTACATGCATATCATCAAAAATATGATCTAATAATCTCATTTTCAACACATATTGGTTATTTGAATTTTTGAATAAGTATTGATAACTTGGTACACTGTATCCTAGTGTATAAGAACTTCTCCATCCACCAAATAAGGGGAACCTTGGACGCAACTCCATTCGATCCAATCTTTACGTGCACGCACTTGAGATGTAGAAATATTTCCATTACTATCGCGGTAATAAATGCTGTGGGCAGCCGCTGGTAAAATCGTGTGGTAAGCTTTTATACTGTGATGGGTGTTGCCTCCATCACGTTGGTAATCATACCTTGAAAATGGACCCTTCAGTTTAGCTCCATTGTGGTATATTTCAGTATTTTCTTGTACTGCTATGTTACCCCAATGTGAAATTTCAATCAACCTTTCAATTCTTGTAACTGTTAAAAATGGAGCATTATTTTCATAATGTATTGACATTTGATCAAATGATAAGGGTTCAATATTATTATAGGGCCCATACGTTATTGTTGTGTCTTGTTGGCTAACCGGTTTCAACTTTGAGTAGCTTTCGATATCACGAGAATTCAGCGTTACAGTTGTAGTTTGTTTCAATGTTTTGTATGGCGAATAAAAGTAATGATCGCCAAAATAACGCACCAGCTGCCGGTCTTTTTGTGAAATGGAACTTGGATAAGGTAGTAAAGCGTTCGTATAAACATATTCTAAACTGATACCTGCTGTTCTCCCTGGATTTAGAGCCTGTCGAAGTTTCACGGTAAAAGCGTCAGCTTGCTCGGCGATTTTCGCAGGTTCTAACTTGAGATCTTCCTTCAAGGCATCTTGAGCCGATATATAGGCCAAGGTGCCTTTCGCACTAGGCTCCATAAAAACCAGAAAGCTCGAGACCGGATCATTGCCGGTGTTTTCTAAGGTTATGGTAGCGGTAACTTTTACTAACTGAGAACTTAGATCCAGCATTCTTTCCACATTTTTGTTTACTATATTGGTATTTACGGGAACGGCACAATTTACGTATGCGATGATGAATAACGGCAATAATAATTTAAACATGTTTCTGTGATGGTACTTTACTACTTTAAATTAAAATATTGGACACATCACACATGAATATCAGTGAACACATCAACGTACAACTCAATAACTTGAGCGCCGCGTTGGTAAAATTAACTTCTTTTATTGGAATGCCCTCGCGAAATGAAGTTAGGGCAGTGAAATATAGATGGCGCACACTGCATTGATTGATAAAAATAAATTTTTAATTTAAATTTTAATAAGCACAGAATGTAATGTAACGTACTATCTTCCTTCGACAATACAATAAATTTAAAACTTGAAGCAAATTTTCAGCTATTCACACTATTCATAAATGTATTAAAGCAACTTCAATTTCCTCAAATAATTGATGTCCGACCGATTTCTTTGTACTTACGAATCTTTTTAGTATGATGACCGAAATATGAATGCAAGATTTGCATTTAAAACCGACAAGGTAAGGCAGAAATCCGATATTGATGGAATTTATTTATTTATTGAAGTAGGTGGTTATTTAAACTTTTTTAAGAAAATATTGGAGTGATGTATAGTAGCCTAGATGATCATAATATTCACAATTCATTTTTTTACAGAAAATTTTCGTACCGTGTATATTAGGTTGCAAACTAATACTTTCCCTATTTGTATTATATTTTTGGTAGTGGCTTTTTGAATTTAAAAAAAAAAAAACTTAACCTCAGGTAACATTATCCTTATTTACTATATAGGGCTTCTAAATATAGGTAGGAATGTATCTTTATATTGAGCATGGGTCGATTGAAATAAAGGTGCAATATCGGTGCGAAAAATATTACACTGACTGAACCATCAAGTTCCCTATAATTGCAGTAAGCAAGTATGTGCAGCTTCAGTTCGATACATAATCAATGGTACTTACCTATATTATTGTCTGGTACATATTTCTTGTCTTACTTTATTGAAGAAACGAATTGGTTAAAAAGAATGAAATCAGAGTATATTATACACATTTAATACGTTTATTTATTCAATATTTCATAAATACATACAATAAATACGAATTGGAATGTAAGATCAAATAAAAATATGTCATAATATAATTTCTATACACGAGCCTTTATATATAAATAATTCCTTACGAACACCTTTGACTAGAGACATTGATTGTAAAACCTTATTGTACTAATTTTCACAAAACATTTAAGATATTATACAAGGCGTAAAATCAGTCCACAACATTATTCTTTGACTTATCTTTGGTTCAGTTTTTTTCGTTTTTCTCATCGTCTGTGTGGAACACCAGAGGATATACAAGTTCTTGAAAGTTCCAACTTTTACAATGCACCAACCATTAAACGCTTGAATCAGTCTTCGTAATTTGCAATAAAGGTATCGATTCTGTCCATTGAATTTCCTCCGAATTGGCAGGCTTTTGTAACAATATTTCGTTGAGGTCATCATCTCTTCTCGGACTGTTTGGAGCCGATGCGGCTGTGGAAATCTTTGGCACGTTAAGCTTTGGATGCAGAATAGGGACACTTGAACACGTATGCGGTTTGCGGATATCTTTCTCGTCTTTGGTGAACATAGAAAGCTGGGATTGTGCTAAAGTCACTGTAGAATTAGCCAGATTCTCTATGCAAGGGCATGAAGTGCTTGAGGTTTTCCAAGTTTCGTTGCAACAATCGCTAGAATTTCGCAATAGCGAATTCGACGATTTCCGACACGGACTATTGTCGGTTATGGATTGCAGACCTTTGCTGTTGGAACGCGTTTTCAATTCCAAATTCTCGCGGCTTGCAAAGCGTATTTTCTTAGGGCTTTCGAAGCTCATGCAGCGGGGGAGCGGACTTCTAGTCAAGCTGTTCTTGTTTTTGAGCGAACTCCTCGGGATGATACAGTGACCGTTGCTGTCAACCTGCCCGTTTTTTATTGGCCTGATGCCGCCTGCCATAGCTCTGCGCATTTCTCTTTGGTATCTTCTCATGTTGCGCATCTCCGCGTCTTCGCCTATAAGCCAATAGGTTTGCTGTTCTCCTTTACCCTTCATGGAAATTAAACCTCTTTCTACCAGGTGGTACCCTCCTACAGCCTTCAGTAGTTCTTGACATTGCTGGAGCAATGTATTTTTAACGCTGCAATAATCAAACCCACGTGAAGACGACTTATAAGCAAATTTAGTTGTTCGCCTTTGAACTTACCGGATCCTGTGGATTCCATACGACTCGCTGTATTAACGGTGTCACCAAATAAGCAATATCTGGGCATTTTTAATCCTACCACTCCAGCACAAACAGGACCTAAAATACGAATAACACCATTACAATAAGAGCATAACCAGTCGCGTAGCTAGGGAGGTGTTAAGGAGGGACATCTGTCTCCAGGCGCAGCATCCAGAGGGCGCCAAAATGGTGTTAAAAATTGTAAAATGAAATGTTTTCTATTGCATTTTGGCAAACATGTGGGGGCGCTAAATCTTCAGATGTCTCCGGGTGCTTAAAACCTTGGCTACGCCACTGGGTATGACATTTAGGAATTTTAAACTTTAGGAGAGTCAGTATATAATTTGAATTTTATTGAGAGTCATGGGGATTATTGCCAAGAGAAAACAAACAGAAATCTTTAACGATTTCTTAAAAATGATGCAAAATAACGTTATTTGAACAAATGAAGTTCATATTTTTATATAACACGGTTTAATTTTTGTAAAATAATTTGCAGAAGACAAGACGTGTTTGGCGCTTTGACAATTTACAGAGAGGGTGCCACCTGCAGTTATTGCTCCGAACTTGATTTTGACAGTTGTTGAGCATAGCATAACCAAGGAACATCTCAACAAGGACAAGAGGAAACAGCCGTTGACCTTTGTATAGGGCAAATTTGTTTCACCGCTATGACTGTTATTGGCCAGAACGAATTAAAAAAAGATGGCGATTTAAAATTTGCAAACTGTTAGGTGACGTGTTTTTTTATCACAGCTGTTACTCGCTTTAATGTGCGGTTTATAGGTTATAAAAATCTCTAGAACTGCAAATGATTGTCAACAACTGTTCTGACACGAGCCGAGCTTGGATTCCTATTGGCTAAAACGACCTCAGAAGACTCAGAAGAGGTGGTGATCTCGCGCAGTTAAAATTTGTTAGCTGTCCGTTCTTGTTTACATGTTCCTTGGCATAACTAAGAATAATGCACAGAAATAGAGAAGGGAGAACGCGATTCGATGAGTGGTCATCCTATTCTAGAATGACGGAATAATGGCAGCGATTTTGAAGGTTGATTGTCAAAGCCAACTGTGTATTTTAGCGAGTGTTTTGTAATTTTATTTCATAAAAGCGTTTTTAATTCAATTTATTGTTGTTTGGTTTGTGTCTTGTTGTTTATGCTATTTAAATAAAACGGTAATAATGTCAATATTACTATCCACATTCCACAGAAGATGCGCATATGTGCGTTTAACGCAGCAAATGAGAAATAGTCGCCATTTTGCGTCGAGATTGTATTTTCCTTTCTAGCACACGCTTTTTATGACTTGTATCAATGATGATGAAAACAACTAAGATATCTGGTGCTAAAATAATAAAGTGAATATAAATAAATGAAAGCCATTTATCCAGCAAAGGCGCTTCCAGAAGATCCTTCTTATCATCTTCACTGGATAAAATTTGTCGAATTACACACACAAAAAAAATCTTAGTAGTAAGCAATAAAATACTTTAGACAATAAGAAATAAAATTAAAACAGAGTGTTAACAAATATTCTATTAACTATAATAGATACCTGAATGAATTCCAATTCTGAGCATGAGTCGTTCGTTCCGACGATGCCTTATTGTGAAATTCTTCACTTCAGATAGCAGATGCAATGACATGGTTGCAATTTCAGCCGCATGTTGATTGTCGTTTCTTATTGGAAGACCGCTCACCTTTAAATCGAGAACTCTACTAGATCCAGTTGCTTAGAACTGGATTAAGTATTTTATTCAAGAAGAAATATATATATTTACCACCATATATGCATCTCCTATGGTTTCTACTTTATACACGTCGTAATTTTCGATAATTGAGTCAAAACAGGTGTACAGATCGTTTAGAAAATCCACAACCTGTAAGAAAAAAGAAATTCGGTGCAATTATTGATTTTTTTTTCTCTATTTTTCAAAGAACACAAGAGATTGCAGAGAATTATCAATATCGTATAAACCATATTTTCATAAATAGTTTTCCATATATAGATCGCTGACATTCGTCGTGCGACACATTGTACCTACATATAATGTGAACACTTAAAAATATGATGTTGACCAAATTAGAACAGTATGGCATCCGCGGGTTTGTAGCCAATGGTTCAAAACATAACTTAGATGAGAAACTCAGGTTTGTAAGTGTTAAAACAAAACCGAAAACCCGTATGAATAACATTAAGTCGTCACGATTACCTGTTAAAGGGGGTTCCCCAGGGAAGCGTTTTGGGCCCTGTGCTGTTTATAATTTTTGTTAATGATCTAATCAACTTTCTTTCTGATTTCCGCGTAGTAATGTATGCTGATGATACTGATATTACTGAGAGTAAAAATAAAGCGAACGTATTATTGGAAAATGTTACAACATGGTTTTCCAATAAAAAAATTATATTTAAGTGCCTGAAACAAACCAAATACGTAATCTTTCATAATGTACACAACAAAAAGACATAGACATACATGTATTCGCCCAAAATAGAGAAATTGAGAGTGTGAAGAAATAAGACTTTTTAGGGATAATTTTGAGTCAACATTAACATGGAATTCACATTGTAATCAACTAAAAAGGAAAATGAACTCATTATGTTAAAATAAGAAATTTAAAGCAAGTGGTTCATTTAACAGTAATTAATTGATTGCAATAACATAGATTATCATATGGCATCATCTTTGGAGCGCGTCTCCACTAGCGCGATGTTCTGGGCAAAAAAATAATAAGGTGTATAGAAGTAAAAGAGCAGTGAGTCATGTAGCCGACTTAAAATTAAAAACTGCCGTACACCGTACAATATATAAAGGAAAAATTATACATAAAAAATAAAAATAAATTTGAAATAGTGATTCCATCACTAAACACCCGAAAATCAATTTTCATATTTTCCCACATAAATACGGAAAATCCCAAATATTTGGGTTGACTTTTTAATGCTTGCTCAGAACATGAGTCATAGAAAGTGAAATAATTTACGTAGTGTTAAGTCATATTTAAATCATATATATAATCTTGAAGAATATTTTAGGCTATAGATGAATGAATTGTCTTGTAGTGCTGTGGTGTCGGCATGGCGGCGATGCATAGTTGGTTACTTTTTAAACATTTTATGTGGTATTGTTGTAATGTATATTAATTGTGTTTGTTTTACCTATTTGTATTTATATTTACATTAACTAATAAGCATGACGTGTGTAATATTATGTATTGTCAAAATAAACATTATAATTATTAAATACTCATGACACGTGCTTATATATACAAGATTTTTTTAATTCGATATTACTAATTAATTAAAATATTTGTTGGCGTATCCTTTATTGCTGTCATATTTTGTATATTTGTTTATGTATCGCTCGCGTAATGAAACGATGCAAATAAAGAATAATATTATATTTATTAAAAAATATTTCTACGAAAAATAGAATTCTGTTTAAGTTTTATTAATCATAATTATCTGAACAATACTTAACAAAATAGCTAGAGGCGTTAGGGAATTTAAAAAATCGAGGGATTTGTTATAGATAAATAACAAACCCACAAAAAAATAAACTCTGTCGAACAACAGTTTACCTAATTCACAATAGGTATACATTGGTATTCCGACAATATACTTGTACACCTAATGATGGTAGCTTAATAAATGTACCATAGTGTGAGATAAAAACTGTGCGAGAGATAAGAAGTTTATTTCTGTATTTTCGTGTATGAGTTATCAGTTACAGTGCGCGATCTACCTTTAATTTAATTTGTTATTAGATACTTGGAATATGTTGCGTGAGAGTGGTGTAAAACTTTTTTGGACTAGGGCTCACGTAGGTACAATCGCGCCATTGATACGCTTGCAACACGGGGGGAGGTTGGTATCTGCGTACCCCTTAGAGAATACGAGTATAACGGGCGAAGTTATGTCGTGCCCACCAAGGAGGCTACAGTTCTAACAACGAAAGGGAGCCGGTGTGTCACTCAGAAAACGACTAAGGGTTCAGGACTCTTCCATCTTCCAGATCCTCTCCCAGACTAGGGTATTCACGGTTTTATTTTTTCCTGGCGAATGGGGGGGAAGGGGAGATAACTAAAGTCGTCCATGGGAATTAAGTAAACGGAAGTGGCCGATTTACAGTAAATTCGGGATTACGTGAACTAATTACATTTTTGTTTGTTTACCATAATATTTCAGGTTCACATAAAGCATTCAAGCAATGCGAGTCATTGTTTTATTTTTGTTATATATTACATCATAGGAAAATTGAGAGTACGAACATTTAATGTTTGGATCTAAAAGATGAGAAAAGTGGAGTACCCTAGTGGAGCACGGGGTTTAGGATGATTTGTAATTAAGTTAGCGTTTCATAATTAAAGTGAAATCAATACTTTAAAACTTACGCTTTTACATTAACTGTATGCTAATTTCTAAAGGCTTTATAGCATATCTTGACTCATCCCATTGTAAGCATACAGGTATTTCAATCTCGTTATAGGAACCGTAAAACTTGTTTAATTCAAATTGAGACTTATAAACGAACCGGTGAACATCACAGCAATTTATATACAAAATATATAATAGCACTTGTCGTCAGTTATTTCCAGAAGCAAACTTGATTACGTAGGGATCGCCCCCTTCAATATTTACATCTACCTTACCTCCAAAGGTGTCGATTCCGCCGACATGGCAGTGAATCCCACGATATCGCTGAAATAGATCGTGACGCAGTCGAAACTTTCCGGCTGTACTTTGTGACCTCGTTTGAGCTTTCGGAACGGGCGGGGTACACTCAAGAGTAGGCTCTGCAAACCAAGCACAAAAAACGAACACTACAAAAACTACGGTTCGAAATCTTGTAATGGTTGTAAGCTGCTTGTCGTGTCGAACACAGCTTTTCTTCTCCTCTGCAATGATCGGTCGTTCATGACGAGAACTTCAAAATGGGTCGCGTACTTTTCCATCATCGCCATCATGTTGTCGGATATGTTGGGTTTCCTGTAGATGTAAAAGGACTGTCATACACAACGATTAAATCTGAAGTATATAACTTCCTTTCACTTCACGCCCATCTTTTTCAAAAGAATTATTCAGTTTTTTATTATTATATGGTTGTCCAATATAACACAGAACAACAGTAATAAACTTGTATAATCTTTTACGAATATACAGGGTGATTCTCCAATATATGCGACCAACGTTTTAAGCGCTGATTCCTGGGGTATTTTGATTCATAAAGTTATAAAAATATGTCCAAATCGTTGTTTTAAAGTGTAATATTTAATAGTAAGTTAAATAATAATGTTTTTATAAATTAAAAATATTAGTAAATCAAATAACTTATACTAACTTTGAAAATGACCCCCCCACTGCAATACAAGCTTATATCGCCTCGTATTGACTGGCGAGTCCGTTTTAAAATACCAGGGGTGGTGGGCATTGATGTGGCCTTGAGCAGGTGCTCATTGATACAGGGAATATTTCGATTGTTTAAAACGCTGCATAGATAGAATTCTCAGTTCCTCGACATTTTAATGGGGTTGTAAAACTAATGATTAAGGTGACCCCAGAGAAGAAAGTCAAAGAAATTATGTCGGGAGACCGAGGAGGACGGTTGTGACCTCCCTGTCTTATACCACCGATCTGATACGGATTGTCCAAAAACTCAGCGAGCAACTAAACTAAAATGCGCTGGAGCACCAGTCATTGCATTTAAAAGACATTTGTAATCTAATTGCAAACGAACTTCTTCAGAGTAGTGGGTAGTTTCTTCAGAAAATTTGCGGTATACTCGCATTAACGATCGGTAAATGGGACTATAAGTGACTCCACAATTCCGGGCCCATACTTGGAGAGATTGATGTTTTGAATGACGGGATTCACATATTCGGGCGATTTTCTCGCCATAGTTATATTATGAAAATTAACTAAATCGTTATCTAGAGAAATAGCCTCGATGGTGAGGATATTTGAGCAACTAGGTAAGGATTAGTGGATTTTGTGTTGCATCACATTGACAAAAGCACTCTTTGGGAAAATGCCGGCAAAGTGCCTGCACCGTGATATGAAATAAGAAAAACAGTAGATATTCATATATTCCCAAACGTGGCCTGACTAATGTGAAAGCAACCAATTTTCTTAGGCTGTAGTAGGATGTTTTCCCATTATTTAGTACTATTTCTTTCACTTGTGGAGTTCTCACTGTAGATGGGTGCGTTATCAGTCGTCCGTTTTTAAAATTCCCGTTCACTAGAGCTGGTGAAGAAGGGCTAATATTAATTGATGCGGGATGATACGGTTGGGTATCGTTCTATCATAAGAGGTCTGAAGAGCGCGAATTTACATTGGGCAAGACGTACGAATGCATTACACATTCATTGCGTATAATTCATTTTAGAAACAGAACTGGATAAGAATGAATGATCTGAAGCTATTGACAAATATTGCAGAATGACAGATAAAGAATTCTTAAAAGCCAAATAGTTTTTTGAGACAAATGTGAAATATATATTCGTGTAAAAGTCAATAGTTATAATTATATATCTAACATCAATAAATTAAACCAACGTTATGGAACATATAATCTATGATTTGTATGATAAAGAACTCAGGAAACAGCTCTTAAGTTGATAGCATATATTAGAGAATCCCTGTGATAATATACAAGTTTGTTTTGTTTTACGTTGCTGATGATAAGAACAAATCCCAGATAGTAAAGAGATATCCCTACATATTCTTTAAACATACTTTTAGGTATTTATACATTCCAATTATTATCAAAATATTCTACCAGTGTATTAATACTATCTAGCATCACACTAATATTTATGTATTGTATGATTCGGTTTTCACAAGGGACTATGACAATAAAATACAAGATGTATTCCAAGCAGAAAGATATTCAGAGCTAAATAAAGATCCTACATCGTCAGTAGAGACCAAAATTCACTCTACAAACACAAATGCGAATTTACTAACGACCAGATACGGTAGAAACTGACACTGCACTACAGCAAATCGCCACATCTCTACGGCCTACCAAAAATTCACAAGTAGATATTCTAAGATTTAGTAGTTTTAAAGATCAACAATGCATCCACTTGCAAAGTTCTTACCACAGATATTGAAATCACTAACAGGCTTTACAGAGTCCACAGTTAAAAACAGATTTCGTTGAAAAGATGAAGAACTTATGTTTATCTCCAAATAACACAGTGATTAGCGATTCGATGTCACCAGCCTTTAACAGATAAAACACTAACAATATTACAATAATCAAAGAAAAACACTCTTAAGACTAGAACCACATTAAGTATCAATACAATCATGGAATTATCGACAATATGAGTAGAAACATCGTAGTTCCAGGTAGGGGATAAATTCTACAAACAAGAGTTTGGGATGGCGATGGATTCACCTCTGCTTCAGTTCTGAGCAACATATATATAGAACAATTTGAATATAAACAGCAATACGTATACATCGTCTCAAGTCAAACCTGTGGCTGTTCCGGTATTAATGTATGACGATCACTCCTAGTGTTGTAATCATGGTTTAGGGAAGTCAAATTATCTTTTCCTCGAAATGCAAAGCACAAAACTTCATAGATATTGTAACGTTTTCTATTTTAAATAAGTGTCGGGTTAGAAAAACACAGGCGATATATTAAATTAACTCGCGATTTATTAACACAACTTACGGCACATACTTAAAATCTTATTAATCACTCACTACTATATTGGAAAATGTTATATATGTTTAATTATTAAAGATTATTGCAACCGATATTTAATACACGTAATAATTCGCTCGTATTTATTCCGTCGTTATCACAATTCAACTGTATAAGACTGACTGGATGGATATAAACCAACGGTTATTTTTATATCTGGCGCCAGGATACGAATTGTTCGGAACATCTAGGAGCGTGTTCTAGATTCAGGAGAAAATCACAAATCTTCGACCGGGTATGCCTCTGAGTCGTTCCTCTTTGGAACCTCGTAACGTAGGCTTTCTTCCGCTACGATAGGCCACCGGAGCGCCCAACGAAACCGCCATATTCAAAATTGGCCGCTCGTTACAATATAAATCGATGGGCAGTGAGGAAGTTGTAAATCGGTGAAAGCCTGCCTGCAGAATCCCGCAATGAAAGCCCCCGCCATACACCTAATCACGCACTCTTGCTGAACAAAAATTCTCTGCATACCAGCAGTCTGTCCCCAATGTATTATACCTCCTCTAAGATCAGACTGAAAGCACGCAAAATAAACGGTTCTTAAGATCCCCACGTCACAAAATCTATCTCAAATTACGAATGGCGTAGTTGACCGCCGATAATTTTTTTAATAAGTTGTCGATGTGGTCAATCCAGATTAAGGATTCATCCACAATTAACCCCAACATGGGCACGCTTCTTACTTGGTTGGGTAATAAACTGGTGTTAATACGTGCGTGTGTAGATTTACTGTTCTTATTTCCGAATCTGACTATTGCTGACTTTTCCGTGCTAATGTGTAACTTATGAATTGAAAAATATATAAAATATTGGTGTCATTCGCATAATTCACTATTAAAACATCTTCGTTATCAATGTAACTAGCAACGTCGTCAGGGATAAGAAACAGCATCGGGCCTAGTACCGATCCTTAGAGAACGCCTACCTTGGTTTCTAATTTACTTGGAGTAACACCGTTTACACGAACGCTCTGATCTCTACCACCCAAATATGACCTAAACCAGCTGAGGGCCCGGCTGATGATCTAGTGGCTTGCGCGCTTGGCTGTCAGTCGCGGGGTTCTCGGTTCGAATCCGACGGACTGCTTTCAAAGTGAGGTTTTTGTGGTCCCCTCACTCCCTGGCGAATACTGAGAGACGAACATCTTAAGTCGCTCCACGAGCGCAGACATGAATCAATGACTCATGGCTGGGCCGATGCCCCCTGTAATTGGCGAAAGCTGTTGGACAATCCAAGGGGTATCAACCTGCGATCGACCGCCGAGATAATAGAGCCAAGAAAAACTTACAAAGTAGTCTCTGTACTCCCCGTTCTAACAAAGCCGTATTGGAAACCCTGCAAAATTTTATATTTATTCCTAAACGCTATGAGATTATCGCAGAATAGAATAGATTGGGAAAATGCTTCCATGTTATCCAAAGAAGATGGGCGAACAAAAAGGAAATTGCAAGAAGCCGCATTCATAGTGACGATACCAGATGCTATCAGTGCTCCAAACCTGGAATTGCATAAGGGTATGGATGACTTTAGTGCGTACAACAAGGATCACATCGGCACTCAGATGGGTTAATAAAGTATAATCAGAATTCTAGAACCACAATAACACCAGAATAATAAAGGAACAAAATTTTAAAAATTAACAAATATATGATGAAACTTTCTTTGATATTCCTTATATTGAATTTTCAATTCTTTTACTGGAAAATTTAACTCGCCAAGAGATTGCATTTTCTTACATCCCTTCAGAATCCATAAAATTTGATTCATCCCCATCCCGATCGTTTCCGTAAATACGATATAGTGCAATTAAAACGTTTTCATGAAACTTCGTCAATTCCTCTAAAAGCATTCCGAGAGGAAGTAGATCAAAAACCGGAAAACGCCCGATCCATAAATGGGAAAGTACGCCGCCTGATTGGCAACAGAACGATTCACTTAGCTTCGGTAGGGCGACCGCTAAACAGCCGGCCCGCAGTGAGAGTGAAAGCATTAGGTTGCAACCTACCGCGAGCACTTGTATGTAATACTTACATGCCTTTTCGCAGCGGTCTTAATTTCGTTCTAATGCTCTTGAAATCGGGTCTCTCTTCGGGGTTCTCTGTCCAGCACTCCTTCAGACAGTCGCGGACGAAATCGAAACTGTTCTCCAGGGCATCTAACTGTGGTCTGATGAAATAATTATGTTACTAATTCGTTTAAGTATGAATTTGTACTAGTAGGATATACAGTGCCCCGCAAGTCAAGTGGCCAAACTTAGTATAGCAATATTCTAAACAAAATTTTTAATGAACCTTGTTTCGTATGTGACTGATATTAGAGATACAGGTTGGTTTTGATAAGGCCACTTTTGCTATGAATCCGAGGTATATAATCGGTTAAATGGGGAAAAGTTGCTTAATTCAGAGAATAATAAAATGCGTTTAATAAAAATAATAATTCTAAAGAATACTGTTGTTTTTTTGTGTTGTTCTTGTCTTTCTAATAATCTAGAAAATATGAAAAAAAAATGTATTTATATTTTTTATGATAAGATATGTAGCTTGGCTATAGGTTGCTGTAAACAGATTCTAACCCTAAAGTTTGACGCTGAAGAACCATAATCAACCTTTTCCTTATCTAATTGAATCTATGTTGGAAAACAATATGGGAATTGTAAACACGCAATATGACCACAAGGATATTCGCAAAGCCACATAGATTTTGCCAGATGGGAAAAATATCAATCAAATTCATTACGTCCTAATACAGAAATATGTCAGGAAATAAAGGGGAGCGAATGTTGATATGGAACACTTTATAATCATAGTGAAAATAGTAAGAGTTACGTAAAAGAATACACGATAAACAAAAGAAGAGGAAAAAATTTCAAGTGGATCGACTGAATGAGTAGTGGGGACTCTTTTCGGGTTAAGTATAACACATGCATTGCAAAATAGCCCTGTTCAAGAGAACATTACAGAAAGTGGAAATAACTACAAAGTATAATGGCTGAAGCAGCGGAAGAAATTTAGAATAGAAATACAAGAAGAATAAAAATGTTACTAGAGCCATTAGCAGAGAATAGAAAGTTCTACGAAACAGCAGGTAAAGAAGTAAAGTACCTATGCAGGAATAAAGAAAGAAAAAACAAAAAACTGCAAGATGTCGAGGAACGCTTTAAAAAAAATATAAAGGCTCTACTCCGATAAGGCATTGAAAAGTGCCCCTAAAACTATCGGGCTGAAATTAAAGCAAATGAGTACTACTGTCACACATACTGTAAATACCAAAAATTAGCTCAATCGATGCCACCCCATTCGAGATATTAGCATAAAGGGTGGAAAAATTCAATACTTTTTTCTCAGGAATTACTTAAGCTATCACGTTCAAAAAAATTATGTAAGTAAACACTGATTATAGCCATTCTACAAAAAATCAAGAACTAATTCCATTCACTCAGTTCAAAGTTATCACTGTTTTCCCCTTTTTAGGGGTGTTTTTTTTTTGTTTGGTTTAAGATGCCAACTTGGCTTTTTGTTATATTAGACTGTATACATTTAGGTTTATTACATGTTTTTCTCAGTTTTTCTGTGTCGTAGAACATGTATGTAAATAAGAAATAATTAATTAGTAGGAGCAATTTGTTATTGGTTATTTTAGGGTTAAAATTATTCATTAGGATCATTTGTATTAATGTTTCATCCCTAATAGTTATAAAAGCACCCAAAATATACAAAAGCATATTGTAACGATAAAATAATATTTAATTCCATAGACAATACAATACAAAGTTATTATATCAATAACCCAAAGCTGCTGCTAAGATCACTCAAATAGGTTTTATTTTTTATTTGCATTACTTCACTGAAAGAACTTATTATATATTGTACACTCCTATACAAAAAAAAGTCAAATTGGCACCTTAAACCCAACTCAAAAAGATCACCCTTCAAAAAGGAAAAATAATAACTTTCAACTCCGTGTACAGAAATAAATATTATTTTGTTGTTATAATTTTCTTTTTTATAGTTTGATACTTTTATAACTGCCAGAGCTAAAACATACATACAAATAATCTTGAAATTGATGGATGAACAATTATTTTAACCCTAAAATAGACAATAACAAATTGCTCTTACTAAGATCATTCAAAGACATTTTATGTTTTATTTACAGGTTCTACTACACGGAAAAAAAAACTGAAAAAAATATATAATACACCTAAGGGCGTTTTCACACGACGCCATATATCGCGAGCAATAAATTGTCGCATATATATCGCTGTGTATTAAAAATATTAAATTTTAAATTGGTTGTTTTCACATGACAGCGATACAATAAATGATATGGTAACGTCGACGCTATATAGCGTGTGCACGCAATATGTTCTACAGATATCGCGCCATATCTTATTGCTGCGATTTCAGTAACCAATACAAGTATCTGCCTGTTTGCACACAGCTAGCTACAAATTGCTGCTGATTGTTCAGTATTAATGAATGCGGCGTTGCGATATGGCCCATTCTATGAAATATACATACGATCCTGTGGATCTGATAGAACTAGTTGAACAAGGACGGTACCTTTGGGATAAAAGTATAAAAGACTATAAAGATCGCAACAAAAAACTAAGAGCCTGGACGGAAGTTCACAGATATTTAATTAATACTTAATCGCATTATGGTATCTTCCTTTCTTAAATTTTGAGTTAAACGATTCACCAAAAAATTAAATGTTGCTTGACTCATTCGAAAATAATTGAAGAATTTTTCCTCGCGCTCCAGTAATTTTTGGAACAGAGTATAAAAGGCACCTTCCACATATCTTGCTTGAAACGTCGCTGTTTTCGTTTTAATTTTTGCCTTCGTTTTAAAATTAGTGCTAATATTATAACGCGTCTTCTCTCCATGCTAGTCTAAAAGACTCTGTGGCAACATTGTATATTTTTATTGCATTGGTCGAAAATTATAGCATCTAATTATCGTTGTGTGTGAAAACTATGTACCATATATTGCTGGCAATATATGGCATTGCTATAGCGCCGTGTGAAAACGCCCTTAATGCTAATATCTCGAATGGTGTAGCATCGATTCAGCTAATTTTTGGTATTTACAGTATGTGTGACAGTAGTATTCATTTGCTTTAATTTCAGCTCGATGGTTTTAGGGGCACTTTTTAATGGCTTATTGGAGTAGAGCCTTTGAAAATAATTTAAAAAGAAAATAAGTACCGACTGTTGCAAACTCCGATTTTTCAAAATTGAATGTTTTTGTTAAACTTCTTACTAACCTCTTGCATGGAAAACCGTCTATAAGATATAAATACCAATAGCTAAACGAAAATCAAACAACATTACAAAAACAGCGATTTTTATTAAGTATAAAAGCTAAATTAATTACAAAGGAAAATATAAAAGACAAGAAAGGAATAACGTAAATTTAAATTGATAAAATGTAATGCATTACATTATACATTTTAATAAAATTCGCTTCAGTCATTGTTGTTGTTTCAGTATAAACATAATTATAATTGCGGTTGTAGGAAATAAAAATAATCTGATCTTTTCAACACATTGGCGATTCCGAAGAAACATCAGCAATCATTAAACGTCTGAAACTAAATACAGGGCTTCGTTAATTAGAACTTCCGGCACGAAGAAATACGAAACAAACTGAAGTTGGGTATTTACTTCAGCTCTATTCTCAAAACGGCATGGCTAAGTTTAATTCACGGCTTGCTCAAATTAAAAGCAGGTTTCCTAAATAAAATATAAATTAGGAAGAGCTGTATCCGAAAATGGGCATTATTTACAACGGAAATCGGGATTAGAATGCGAGTTCTCTTGCAGACAGTTTACCTAAAGGGCGTCGATCCGCAATGTATGATGCGGTTAAGGATCTCGGCGGACGAAAGTCCGGTCTCGCCGAAGGGTCCGTGTCTACCGAATAGCTCGTACAGGATAATGCCGAAAGAATAGACGTCACCCTTCTGGGATCCGATCGGCTGGAAGCTCGTTATGTAAGAGCTGGAGACGCGCAGTAGTTCCGGTGCTCTGTACAGAAGCACTGTAATGTAATGTAATTAATTAGTAACTGACACACTTGTCTAAGATCGTTGCAGACGAGTAATTATAATAGTGACGATATAACTGCTGATTTATGTAAATAGAGTAGAGTGCTTAGTAATTGAATTTGCTAGTAAATTATAGCAAGGATATTTATGACATAATATATATCCATGCAATCTTGAAATGTAAGTACCCACGCATTATTGTTTGTATATTGTATGGATGAAAAATTTTTTATGAGTATTTTCACAGAATTTCAACTACTATATAGCAACAAAAATTGCAAATTTTACTACACGTAACAAATACTAATTGGAAATTATTTATAGTTCATATTAACATGTTTCTCCAAGATTAAAAGCAAAAGGAAGGAACGGAGTTGTTAGAAGTCATGCAGTACATTTCAAGATACAAAAAATGTCACTTTTAATGTCTGTAACGGTTTTATTACATCTTCTTTGACGATAGTACTTGACCCCTTATTTAAAAAGTACATTTATCTGCTAGCATATGAATTCAAGAACCGTATTGACTATCAATCACGGCTCTATAAGATAACTACAAAACCCGATTTTAACTTTAAATATACACTATGTCTCACTAAGTTGGAACCATATTGAAAACATTTCTTATTATTAATTTTAGGAAAAAAAAGTTATTCTTCATAAAAAGTTTTGCATGTTCTAAAATCTAAAATACAATAATCAGATATTAACTTAATAAGAACTGATTGAATTTGTCTAATATAGATATATTATTTCATCAATAAACTCTTCTATCATGTAATAGAATCATGTAAATATTAGTTAGACGTTATATCCCTTTTTTCTAATATACCACTTAATTTAGCTATAAACTCCATAAAAAAGCATTGGACAACTGTTTCACAAGTTACTAAAATCCCACTACAAACTTTTATAGAAATAATATACCTACGATAGTACATATTTTAAGTTCGACTTATTACAAGCAAATTTTTGAAGCACTTGTGGGTGGCTGTACTTCTCCTATTATTGCACAATATGTGATGAATGATTTATTAGTAATGTAATTCTTCTTTATCTTTTACTCTTCCTTTTTTAAAAAAAATATGTGGATGATATTATTACCGGAGGTCTAGAAAATAGGACATTAGAGATTATTTCAAATTTCAATAACTACCAGAAGTCAATACAATTTACCTTAGAAGAAGAAAATAATAACGTTGTACTTTTTTTAGACAACTTAGTGATTTGTAAAAATAACCATATTATATTAGATTGGTACCAAAAAGGCACTAATTTAAATAGATACATACATTACAGCTCATATCATCCCTTAAAAATTAAAATTAACTTTATATTAGAATCGCAGAAGAAAAATTGTATCACATCCCAGTCTTTTAACCAAAAATATGATGTTTAAAAAATATTTTGCAAGAAAAGTGTTATCCTTTACCTTTAATCAATAAATTAATAAATAGCAATCGAACCTACCGGAATCCTATCCTCTCCATCAACAAGGTACCACAACAAATCTAACATCCTCTACTCCAATAAATTATAAAACCCTCCCGTATATTAAAGAATTAACTCCTAAATTAACACAACTTTTTCAAATAACAGCTAACATTTCAACTAAAACTGTTAACCACTATTAGGTACTATTTTCACGAAAATAAAAAGTCCTTTAGAAAAGAAATATAGATCAGAAATAGTTTATAATAACCCTAGTAATTCCTGTTCGTATGCAAATATTGTTCTTATTCAAGTGGATGCATTTGGTAAACCTCTTCTGGTTATGGGTTCCCAAAAGGGTTTTAGTTTGTCTCATTCTCTGGAGATTCTTTCAATAACTGGATTTACTCGGCTCATTTCACTATTGTTCTGCTAGTTATTTCGCAAAAGGGTGCAGCCCCTAAGGAATGGTATTCCAGGCCTTTCTTCGCAAGATTATGTCTTATTTCGTTTCCTCCCACTCCTGTGTGACCTGGAACCCATAGGAGGGTTACCTTATTCTTTTGCCTAGCTCGTTTAATTTCCCTAGGGCACTCTCAGACCATTGGAGCTAATTTTGTATGAGCTCAGCACCTAATCTCCAGTTTTCGGTAACTCCTGTCAAAATTGAAATTGATCTATCTGGTCGTATTAACCAACATGGTCTTATGTTCACCTCCGCCTTCACTGACCTAGTAGACAGCAGCTGCGACATCCATCAGTTTGTTAATGAATCCGTTAATCCTGCATTGGAGGCCTAAGTTTAATGATACAAAATTATCACATTAAAATATCTTCATTTCATAACGCTTTAGGACTAATTTCATAATCAAGGCGTTAATTTTCAATTGCGTAATGTAAGTTCAACTTCAATGATTCAAAAATGTGACATTAAAATATCTTGATTTCATAACTATTGATGACAGCTTATTAACTAAAATAATGTTATTATGTATTAGAAACAATTTAAAATTAAAATTAGGTTTTTCCATTATCTTATAGGGCTCTAATTTATAGTCAATAGCCCCTTGGAATTTATATGCTGTAAACAGGTAAACCCTACCCTTTAAATGAATAGTCAGGCAATTAATTCCACAGGAGATGCCACGAATTATGTTAGATACCTTTCAAAATCGTAAACAAATAGATTCAATTCCGAATTTTTTGTAATTTAAAGCGAGCCAGTATGTACATTGTATACTAAATACTGCTACACAAAGGTGATTTAACGCACCTCAGTGGACATAAACTACAAGTAATTTGCCTAAAATGTAATCACCACGTCCCTAAATTAGCAATTATTCACGGAATCATATATTCCGACGCCTCGGCGTCGACTGGCTGGTGCAGAGCCTTGTGAGCTTATTACTCGCACACACCGATGAACTAATTGATGACGATACAATTAAATTCAGTGTGGATTTATATTCGCTAATCCAATATACCTATATATACAGAATTTTAATACCACTCTTTGGAATTTTATTAGGCTAATTTGCTAATTAAGTTTCATTTCGTTGTAACTAGAAGATATACGCACGTTTAGAAAATTGCCATTACATAAAATAAGGACGTGTTTATTAATGCAAACCCAACAAGAACAAAGTAACACCGAAATTGTGTGGTACGTGTTTTCATTCATTTTAATTGAAGTAAATTATTCATCAAACTTTAAAATAGTTCATCAGCATTCAGGAAAGTATTGTCACACTCTCATGCCGCTGTATATGTCTGAAAGTTTAAACCTACTTTTTGTATATAAAAAAGAATACAATATTTATGCACTGAGAAAAATAGATTGTAGAAATTATATCATAAACCCCTTTATATTAAGTACTAGAACAATTATTGTCAAAAGGATAATATGTTACTCATTAATAGTAAAATAATCATATTTTACTATTAATGATTTTACTATCGGCATTCAACGGAAATAAATATTAATATACTATAACGGCATGGATTATACTCCTAGCAGTGTTATCATCTGCAATATTTTCTGGTATTCGACGTATATTCACTTTCTACAATAAATTTTCATAACGCGTTGCCCATCCCTTACTTTATTCATCGTCGAACTTTACCGATGAAACCGACCAATAGACGGCATTATTTTGCCGTCTAAAATTACCGCCATATGTTATAATACATTCTTGCTGATTTCTGTTTGTGCGTGATTGTTATGTATCTTCTGTGAATTCAATTATAAAAATAATGGATCCAAACTTGGCGCAAACGTTAATCGATTGGAATTTGCTACAATTAGTAAACATATTTGGTAAGTACCTAATAAATGAAATAATATACTTTGCAATGGATGCTTATGTTTTGATAGAAAATTAACCTAAAACTTGCGTGCTTGTGATGGTTTTGTTTTATGTTAATGAAGTAATACACGTTAGAATTTTGTAAATTGTCTTATTAGTATATCATTAGGGGTTTTCAAGAAGTACAGTTAGATTGATCCGTTCGCGATCTTGACGTTCGGAAACAGTGTTAGATCAAAAGTGTCGTTTGATTCAATGAATCCACGTCAACTGTAGAGTAATCGGAAGGATTTTTAATCACGATCCGATCGATTAGATTGCAGTTTATGCAAACGCCTACTATAAATTACATAGGGCACTTTGAATTCAGTATGCTACACACACATGTTAGTAATGTACTTTGACAAATAACTTTGTTATTAATTTAAAAAAAAAACTGTAAATTTTAATGTTAAATTTTTAAAATGTTTGAGTTGTGTCGTAAAAATTTGTAATGTAAAAGGTATTTTCTGAAGAAGACAATAAAAAAATGTCTCGAAACGTAAAAAAAGAATGGTTTAATTGGTAAATTTTCATTAAATTGTGCAAAAAAAGCCGCTATCTCAAGAAAGAAAAAACATAATTTACACTAGAACAAATTTTCATCAAAATTACATAGTGTATCTTCTCTAAACCTCGCACACATACAAAAATGTGTATAATTTATTTGAGTGTTTGTATTTCAGCAGATGTCTTGGTTCTTAAATTGTTGTTGATTGTAATGTGCAAGATGTTAAGTAAGAGCCATATTTTGGGTTGAAGAAGCCACAAGGGATGTTAGAGTAAATTTAACGCAAGGATTTGAAAACAATGAAGATAATGACAGTTTTGGAATGATTTTGGAGTATTTATGTGCAAAGTGTACATCCTTTTGTAATTTTAAAATTGGGATAACATCAACTTTCTTTAGAGTTTTTACATATTCAAAATAAAATCACGTTTCAATTTATGTCTAAATTATTTTAATGGTTGTAACATTCAAAAATTATCCTTGGCTATAAATATACCATTTAATTTAACTTTTGCATTAGTTAGCTTTTAGTTATTTATTTTGCAAATTTCAGTTTTAAGTAGGGGAGCGCGCCTCGTGTTCGCGCAAACCGGAGCCTGACTAGCTCTCTCTGAGGTTAACTTCTGAAGTGTAATTGAAAATTACCATGAGTTTCGATAACTTTAACGTTAAAAAAATAAATGCTTTGTTCGCTTATACTTGTTCTTTTAATGTTACCTTATATTGCATGGATTTATTTTAAGTTCTTTTTTCTTCTTCGACAACTTTATTTTCATTCCTTATTAATAACATTTACATAGATTTGCATATTTGATACACAGTGTGTTCCATTGAAGCGATATGCTAGCTGTGGTGGATAAGACTATTTCCAGCAAAATGCTTGTGACTTTCAAGTCTTATATACATGATCATAATTGCAGAGGATAATGTAAGAAACATGGTTTCTCGAAATGTGCGCATAATTAGTGTGATGTAGTAAAAAATGAATGTGCTTTTTCGATTTTTTAAAAATTTAATACTTTTTGGCAATAATGGCTCTAAATAGAAATCAAAAATTAAAATCAATGTCACAATTTTCATTGTGTAATACGAAATACCAGGTATAATATAATAATAACTCAGTAGTAAGTATAGTGTACCCAAAATGAGAAGTACATATGTCGTCATCGTAATGTCGACGTAGAATAGAGGAACTAAAGTCATTAGTGGTACGGGTGATTTTTTTTACCATAGAAATTACATTAAATACTTCTATCAAAAGTGACAGGAACACCCCTAAAGCTAGTATAATAGACTCTTCCGACGATTCCAGCGCTCAAAACGGATATGACGACATATGTACTTGAATGTCTTGAAAGGCCCTTTGGATTACAGTGCCGGAACACACCGAGCCACTGAGAAGTGTTGTCCGAATGGTCACCCACCAACAACCGGTATCGCATATTGCTGCTTGGCTTTCAAGATTGGCAGTGATGCACCCTTCCTTCTCAGCCGTACTGCCGGCATACTAAGTATAGTGCTATATTTTACATTACGGTTAAGTATCAATGCATAGCGTCAGCATACGATACATTACATTATTACTCATTGTCTACTATTTTAAATACTAAGAAACGGGATTACCTTAATACAAAATAACATTATAAGCATTAAAAGATTATATAGTAAGTTTCAGCATCATGTATTGCACACAGTGAAATATTACATACAAAAAGTATAATAAAAACTTTAAGCATTATTATCAAAAATTGTCACTGCTATTGGACACTTATATTAACAATTAACAGCATGAATGCTAAAATTAATAATACAAGTATATACACTTTCTCTATTATACGAGTTAATAAACACTAATAACAGAAACTTATTATACAAATAGTCTCCGCGGTAATATAAAATATTGTATAAATTGATTATCCTTATAGGAGCTATAAAATATATATTAAAGAGTACAATCTATTTCTCTCAGTGTGTGTTCTGCAAAAAAAAAACAAATTTCCTTTTCCAATAGTGTCTCTTAGATGCCATAAAATTGGAAATACCTCCTTATT
Organism: Protaetia brevitarsis; assembly: GCA_004143645.1. NCBI lineage: Eukaryota > Metazoa > Arthropoda > Insecta > Coleoptera > Scarabaeidae > Protaetia > Protaetia brevitarsis. Next base: position 24,181 of record RXPK01002061.1, read on the forward strand.
TTAAATGACATTTCCAACCACCCACAATAAAAAATTAATTAAAAGCAAATAACGTTAATGAAACTTTCCCAGTGATACACCCCATAAAACTTAATAATTATCCGGCTATCATTAGAGCATAAAGCAATTACTTACTGCGGCATTTTTCCAATATCTTTATGGGATCCTTCAGCGCGGGATCATCGGCACCTCTCTTGAACTCGCGCAGTCCAAAATCGGAAAGCTTCACCACCCAACGGGAATCCACCAGACAATTGGCCGTGTGCAGGGAGCCGTGAAAGCGTATCGGAGACTCGTGCAAGTATATCATGCCCTGTGCGCCAGGTATAAACACCGGAAAGAAAGAGAATACATTCGGCCATAAGTTCCAAGATAATTCGGCGATGTAAAAGAGATTGCTGGTGCTGGAAAAATCGCAGGATTACATAATACCTGCTCGGAGTTGAACTTTAGAATCACGAAGCGTAGATAATCGCATCCTCCCGGAGAACAAAGTATCAATTTTGCATAGGAAAACTTCGAAGAAACTGTACGAGAAATCTCTCTTGAATCGGTATAGATTCCGAATAACCGTAAAAAGGTTTTTGGGATTTATATTAGCTCAACGATGTATGTAAGAGTATTTATAAGCAACGCGAAGGCGCTAAGCATTATGTTAAAACTTTAACGATTTACTGAAGTTATTCGGCGGAGTTGTTGTATTCACTTGAGACATAAGAACAACGTTTTCAGCCGCAGCTTGTAAAACAGACCCTTTTAAGTACTTTCCAAGAGATTAGATTTAGGTTTTTTACTAGCATAAAATATTATGTTTCTCTCAAAATTCTTGCGTTACATTTACTAAAATTTTATAAATTATGTAAATTGTCTAGTAGATCATTGTAATTGTAACGTATTCAATAAAACCAGCAAAATGAGCTATAAACATTTAAAATAAACGTAGTTGAGTCATTGAGGGTAATCATATCAAATCATATTTTCATTGAATGTTGTCGGTTGAAAGACAATATGGATCAATTATACTGGGTGAGTTTTTTATCTTGAGTTAACGGAATATCTCTAAAACACTGCATCAAATCAAAAAAAAAGATCTTAATAAGATTTGTTATAATGTAGGGGGCTCACTGAATGGTGCCGAACTCGCTCCCCCCCCCCCCCCAGAGTGGCAGGGGGGACAACTTTGAAATCTTAAATGGGATTCTACGCCATCAAGTAGGTAGTTTTTGTTTGAAACTTTTTTTCGATTCGTAACAGATTGCGCCGTAATCGCAAAAAATATTATTGTGAACGTCTAGAAAAAATACACAAAAAAGAGAAGCAAGCAAACATGATTTTGTGTTTTTTTTTATTTTAACATAAACTAACATTTCAAAAAGCCATGTGTTCGAAACTGCGTCCCTTCACTTCGATACATTTATTTATTCGCAATTGGAATGCTATTCAACGATACAAAACGTACTTTATTCAGTACTTGACAAGCTGTGAATACTTACACATTGTCCGATCCCCATTTAATTATTAATTATTAATCCAATACAAATTAGTTAGTGTTGAATATTTGAACTGTAATGGAGGCTATACCATTACGCAGAAAGCATCATGGCCAAAACAATTGTGATGTCTCAGGACATAATTTGAAATTTATCATTTTTTGAATTGGGTTTACTCACAAATATGAAACCCAAATGTTGAATTGTTTTAGGTATTCGTCATCGTATAACACAAAATGAAGTACAGTAAGTCGTTTTTTGTATAAATCGTTGCAGGACCTTCTGACCCTACTTGGTCAAAAATGAATTTGCGCATGCAAATCATGGTAAATGTTTGAATGTCGAATTCTGAATATGCAAGTAGATGGCACTTCACAAGCAATGCAGTAGATGTAAGTGCCTCTTTTAGCATATATGTAAAATATGGTATGTGTGGAAGATGGCTGTTCCCTCCATAGTTTTGTTACTAGTGAAAATTCTTAACACTATTGCGATTTAACAACTCATATAGAGTATTATGAATAAGACAATGTTTTGTCTATATTGAAGAAATTTTATTTTAATTTCTAAATATATTTTAAATTCAAATAAACTGTACGTCATTAGAAACAGATTTTGTCTAACAAAATCAATACAATCTTGCTACAACATTTTACCTAGACATCCTTTAAAAATTAGCATTACTAAATCAAGCGAAAAAGCCTTAGATTGACATAAATCTACTTACCCTAAGTATGTCGCCAACGAGCGAAGCTATAAACATATTATCCAATTTGACGTCTTCATTCTCTAAAATGTCCTAGAACAGAACAAGGAGAATATCGTAAAGCAGAAGTTCACCGCTTATTTCTCATATTTTTCGCACAAGTTCCTTCCGAAACTTTGGAAAGTTATTAGTAGTGGAGCGAAATGCTGGTTCGCTCGAGTGCAGTTTCGAAGTGCATTTATTTCTTTGGAAACTTAAGAACCTGTTTCATATATCTCACCTTTAGACTCCCTCTGGTGCAGTATTCTGTTATGATGCAGATGTGCGGTGGTGGATCTGTGCAGGCGCCGATAAAAGCGTTTAAGTTGTCATGACGGATATCTCTAATCTATAAATAATACAAACAGATGGAAGTGTACCGAGAATCAGTACTTTAATTTAAAAAGTAGATCATTTCTTGTCCTAAAAGTTGACAAGGTGAGGAGGACAAAGTGTATTTTGAGAAAAACAGCAGCACAACCCATTTTAAAATGCTGCTAAAGAGTTACAAGAGTTAGCATTCGTTGGATATGGCAAATGTGACTAATGGATTATAATTTGCATCCGTAATATATAAGTAAAAAGAGCAATATTTTTTTTATATTATAGGTTTTCCAAAACAATGTTTGGATCACCACATTCAGGATCACAAAAATATCATGGAAACATTTCACAGCAGTATTCCACTATATCAGCAACATTACAGGAATGTCACAGAGATATCACAGAATCCCGAAGGGTAAGAATGTTCCATGAATGTAACGCAATATCACAGCAGTGATATTTTGATGTGTTCGTATTGCAATATTACAAGCAATAGTGTTTCAGGGACGTCACAGTAAGGTGCCACCGTGATACATTTTTTCAATATTACACCTTATAATGAAATATTGACCGCAATATTAGTGTAAAAGATCGCTACCACATTTCTTTTCGCTTTTCTATGATATATTGAGTATATAGTAATGTTTTGAAATATAATTCATAAAAAATATTTATTTTACCACCTAAAAATAAAATTACACTACTAAAACACTTAATAGTAAATAACTAAGCACTACTGAAAATCATTTATTGAACTACTATTACTTAAATACTACTATTAATATTGAATTTATTTCCACAATTATTTATTTAAACTGATTTATTTTTTATATTGGCCCCGAATTAACCGGGAGCTTTCGTAAAGTTTCCAGTAAATTCGCACCAGAAATTTCCATTGTGAATTGACGCGACATACAATAGCGCCCTCTATGAGCAATTTCGTGAACTACGTTCCAAAAAAGTGGCGCCATCTGCCGGCGCAGCAGCAAACTCAATTTTCAAACTTGAATATAGACGCGCGCCCAATAAAATAGTACGAAAAAGCACCTTTAACATCGGCTGTTAGGTTCCTTTAAGATATTTTGAAGAGTTAAAAATCGGCCTTATAGGAATCCTTTTTCTTACTGCGCGATATAATCACATGAATGCGGAAAAAAAATGCAGCAGCGACCTTTTACAGTAATAATTAATTTAATGTCATATTCCATCAGATATTTTATTGTACTAGGATGCAAGTATCATGGTGGTATTTCATTATAATGTCGTTAAAATATTGAACTTTATATTTATATTACAGTTTTATTTTAATGATGAGTCCTGCTAATTTGGACATATAGGTTATAGAGAAAACTAGTTTAGTGAATTCATCCTGATTTGGCTATAATCCTTATACGATTTCATGACTTCCACTCTATATAATCTGTTTATTTTCTGGTAAAATTTCGGAGGCGTTTGCCATTTTGTCAGCTGGCTTTGTGTATCCGATATTAATATTTAATCGACCTTTGAATGCTTAATGAAGAATTCTGGTAATTCGAAGGTTCAGGTACTATTTTAATGTAGTGTTACTGAAGTATTATATGAAAGTACTGACCCATTTAAATTTGAAAAGGGTTGAAATCATTTTTATCATGGTAATGGGTGAGGTTAATTGAGGCAGGCAAAAAAAAATATCAAAAACGATTTGTGATGTATTTGTACCTTTTTGGAAAAAATCAAATTGTAACACTTGACTTATTCAAGAAAAACACCCACTATAAGGAAGGGTTATCTCTTAAACAAAGAGTTTTAGGAATTCTCAAGAAAGTGGCCAATGTCCTTGTTTGTATAACATTTATAGAAAGTTATGTAAGTAAGCCCACTTAGCAAGCAATGTTGCATATATTTCAGTAAAATTACATTATTTACGAGACAGCAGTTTTAAAAAAACATGTCACTGAACATTTTGCAGCAACATTAAATAATGATGAATGAAATATTACAAGCCATTACAGTAACATTTCAAAGTAACCAGGAAAAAAATATTTAAAAAAAAATCTTTGTTTTTGCAACATTGTTAGCATTTAAGACGATGTTATGGTCATGTTATTTTGCCAAGTGAGAGATCAATGTAAAAAACAAAAAAAAAATGAAAGATAGTTAATACAAATCAGTATGAAAAATCGATCTCACACTAACAAAATGGAGTAAAATTAAGGCCAACATAAGGTCATATGTAAAGTGAATTTGTTCCTTTTAGCAAGTGAGATAAGAGTGTGGTCAGTAGCTCATCTCAAACTCATCTATCTTCACTTTAAGTGAGTTAACGCTAAAAGAAACGCTACAAAAGTCTTTACCATTGCATAATTATCGTAGGGATTTTAAATAATATATCATATTCTAATTGTTTAGGCTGCATAAACACAGGATAATATACAAAAAAAAAAACAGCCGGATCATGTGCTTGCGAAATGACAGTCTGGAATACTATGTAATCTTACTACAAGAATACAGTGTAATGTATTAAACTGCAATGTCAAAGAAATGTTGCTACAACAACAGATTATTACGATATATCACACCGTCATACTACAAAAAAATTGCTACAATATTCACATACGCTAGAAAAAGATGTAATTATGCAGGAATACTACAGTAATATTTTAATGTCGTATACCTATCGCTTCTAGATTTCATAGAAATATTATTGCAATACCAAAGTTTGTTTATAATGCTAAGCGATGTTAAACCATTTCTGTGATGTCTCTGTGATATCTTTGTGATACTGAATGCTATGTGGGATGTTATGATCAATATAGGAATGTATTACAATAGCATTTTTACAGCACATCAAATTCATGAATATTGGTTCGCACTTGCTCCATCTTACCTTATTCGAATTTAACTGTGATTCACAGTTGTCGAGTTATGCCTTGTGTTTCTGACAGGAGTAAATAGGAAAATAAAGAAAAAAGTAAATTACCATTTTGAATTCCTTTTTCATTTCCCGCGTGATGTCTATCGACTTTTTGTACACCCTCTTGATGGCGAACACGCGCCCCTTATAAATACCGATCTGCGTGAAGATGGAGGAATACCGAAAGTCTGCGTCCGGATTCGAACTCAGCGACACTTGACTGGTCCTTATTAGGGGATGGATTGGCTGTTGAAATAAGGCGCAGTAAATTTACTGAGGGTAATTGGAAAAGATTGCGTCCAGGTTGCCGTTTACTGGAGATAAGGCTCTAAATTGCACTTTGTGTGATTGTGTAGATTTTTTTTTCCTTTTATGAAAGGTCGTTAACATTATAAAAAGTGCGATGCTTGCAAAAGATTTAAAGGGGCCTTGATGATATTCTTTATCCATATGATAAAGTTGAAAAGTTCATGTTATGTTTTCTTTTGATGCTGTTGAGGTGATTTTCTTACAGCTATATACATTAATATGACTTTTTTTCTTTTCATAACTATGATGTCACTATTTTTGATTCAATTTTGAAAGTTTTGTTTTCATTCTGTAGTATTTTTCACTCCACCTAATCTAATATTGGACCTGAAGAAAAGATTAAAATAAGCATAATATGATAATAACAGTTATCTGTCAAAACAACATTTTGATAGCTCCAGTAGTATTAACATAATGAAATTGTAAGGAAGATATTAATTGTAACTGCGACGAATGGAACGAGATACTTTATGATAATACATTTTAGCAAGTTGACATAGAGATAGTGATAAAGGACATTAAATTTCATCTTTAAAGTTTTATTTATAATTACTTGCGTACATTGGCAATCATAAACACATTGGTTAGCCAAGACGACAAAAGTAATTTATATTTACGAAATGACCAACTACACACTTTCTTGGCTGTTGATGTTTGTATCATATTTCTTTGTTATATTTTAATATAACAAACATTGTTGTGTCCAGAAACATGAAAAGAAATGGTCTTCTGTGGGAGATGTCAATATGACGATAGCTGCCCAAAATGGACATTTAGAAAAAAATCCAATAACCCATAACTTTTATTTTTTTTTCAAGTAGTTTAAAGATTAGAAAAAATAATTTATAATATACAAGAGCAAAAAAAAGTGGTGAGAAAAAATTATATTTTTTTAGCCCACAACTACTTATGTGATACAACATATTGATAGTTCCAGTAGATACTAACAAAAGGGAACGAGTTTTTGTATTTGCAAGGAAAAGTACCCAAATCAACCTTTCTGATAATTGAGAATTAATGAGACATAGAGATGAGACATAGGGATGAGATACTTTATGATAATACATTTTAGCAAGCTGACAGAGACAGTGATAAGTAATTTCATCTTTAAAGTTTTATTTATATATAATCACTTGCGTACATTGGCAATCATAAACAGATTGGTTTGCCAATACGTTAAAAGGTAATTTACACTTACGAGATGACCAACTACGCACTTTCTTGGCTGTTAGTGTTTGTATCAATTGCTTTTTTTATATTCTAATATAGCAAACAATTTTTAATTTAAATCAAATGCGACATCAAATTTATTTCCAAAAAAATGAAGAGAAATAGTCTTCTGTAGAGGTATACAAAAATGAGGATAGCTTTCCAAAAGCAACATTCAGAAAAAAAAAATCCGAAACCCCTTTATTTTATCGTGTGGTTTAAAGATTAAAAAAAGAAAAATTAAATTTATATCAGAAAAGAGCATGAGTAACAAAAAAATGATATTTTTCAAGCCCTAAAAATGTACGGCTGCTAACAAGAATCGATCTGGATTTTAGTCAATTTCGATATCTCTTCTCGTTTCTAAAACTTGCAAAAAAACGTGTTTTTGGGGTAAACTTTGAGCTCACATTACACCCCCTGAGACCAAAAAAAACGAACGCTAAAAGAAATACGTGTCAAATATTTTTCGATGTTCAACATTTCTACGAAATTTTATTAAAAATGGATTAGATAAACTTAGACGCCTTTTCTTATTAGCCTAATTAGAAGGTTGAAAACATCGTTTCTCTAAAATGTTTCATATCTGTAAACAGATAAGTTTTGATTTATCTTACTAAAAGTCCAATCTGTCTCCCAAAGTACCTGTTCTGTTTTCTTTTTTTTTCATTATAGGACATTGCTATGATTGCATTACATCACATTTTACATTTTCTAGAATAAAACGAGTAAGCCTTGGTTACATCAAAAAATAATACACAAGATTAAAAAGACAAAAAGGAAATGAATTCTAAACATAGCAAAAATCGAAAACTTGTTTTGCTCTTTTTTGAACCGTCACTCGGATAGTAATAAAATAAATTATTTTTGCGCGTTAGATGCGTAACGAAGCGACAGGACAATCACTATTTCGCGCAAATCTACCGTGAAAGCCCGAAGAAACGGTGGAGGAGCCTGCCGATATCTAGATGGATTGGATCGAAGGGCCGATGCTACGTGACAGCTAGCACAGACGCCAACTGGTTGGTCAAACAATATAAATGCAACAGTGCTATGAGTCGTATTTTATCTAATACTTGATGGAGGGAACTGCGTCCTTCATTTCGAATGCAATTCTAATATGATTCGGTAATATTATGGATGCAACCTAAATATAGTACTTGAAATCAGATGTACATATGCAAGATAATTCTGATAAAGATATTGCTGATTATAATATCCAAATAATCGATGGTGATTCGTGTGTTAATCATCATTACGTTGGAAAAAATGGTCTATTAGTACTGCTTTTATATGGTAATTTTTTTTTAAATTTATTTATAAATTAATTTTGTTGCAATTTTATTTATTTTTGCAAATGTTCAGTGGGTAATACGTTATCTGTTTAATTTACTATACGATTAGATTCTCGTTCTATATTTTGTTCGCTTTTTATTTATTGTTTGCGCGTATTTTATTTAATTTTCGTTTTTTTTTTTCTATACATGACAATAGAAAACAACGCAACGCAGTTGACAGATATATTTAATATTCACTGTTATAAAATATAAAATGAAAAGCTTACACTATGTTCTTTTTTTGCAAAGTATCATACGGAAAATCTAAAACTTGTTCTTCTGTCTTGAGTCTCGGAGAGTCGTGATTCATATTATGTATTTTTGTTGAGAGTTTTATCCTTGCATCGTGAGGTTAAATTGGCTATTTCGTGACCACAGGTGCGGGCAGGTGAATCAATTAAAAGAGTGAATTAGAATTTGATTGATGAATTAATATATTTAAGCTGTATGGGCCGTTCTCCTACCTCAACATAACTAACGAAAACAGAGGAATCATTTCCTCAGTTAAATCTTTCAGAACTCTCAATCTCAGAATTCAGTATCAATCACCGTTTTTTGCTTATTACAGAGCAGACTATTTCTTTCACAATCTCCTTTTTTTATTATTATTCTTTTGTTAGGCGTCCATGCTGTTTCATAAATAATTATGTTTACGAATGTTTTAATCTTTAATTACATTTACATGCCTCTTATTTATCATCCTACTTATGTATATATTGCACTCTAGTCTTCTTTTAAATCTCTAATCATTTATTTCTTCCGCGTCACTTCGTTTTTGTATTTCATTATTCCTTATTTTACCACACAACGACTTTAATGCGATCGCCTCTATATTCTTTTGACTGTGTTTCTATATTTAAGTACTTCTATATATTATGTTGTTCAAGCATTTACATAGAATGTTATTGGCTTTCTGTACTAGAACTTCAAAATTAATCGGGGCGCAAAGATTGTTGAACGGTTAGGTCCCCGAGCGCGTATTCATCTATTTCGGCTGACGCGGCGTGCATTATTTCGGGTATATTACCAGTAGATTTAAGTTTGAGGGAACTTAAATTGCGTAAGGATAGGGTTTCAGGGTTTAATTACAGTAACATGAATTAGATTTGAACTCGGGTCTTGGTATTCCGGGATTAGCCGTAGCTGGCTCTGAATCCCCTTGTCCTCTGATAGTACGGCTGAATTCTCACCGTAGTGTGGTAGTTTTAAGAGTAGGACCGTTCTAATAAGGCGCTACACCTACGGTCTCGGCGGGAGATGGACCTCCAAGGGTGAGAGTACACCCAGTAGGGATAGATGGGGGGGCCCCCCACGATTTTGAGGCTTCTTCTTCCTTCTTCTTCTCTTCTCTTCGTTGGATATTGACACGATAGCCGTATAAATAATTTATAAATATTTTATATGCCTTGTTGATATGTATGTAGATCTTAAAAATATTAAAAGAAAATTCCGGCAATTATAATCGTCAATAAATTTTAATTATCAGGTTCGTTAAGGGATTCGAAAGAACGATATCTGGATAGAATCACTTACCTTGATTGTATTCAAATTCGAACTTATTTGGCGCCTTTCAAATTGTGACTTTTCGACAGTGTGAACACTGTGTAAACTGTACAAATTCCCGTTTATCTGTTTGGAAGAGGTAAGTATTTGCTGCCAAATCTAATGATGGTCGACAGAAAGGTTTTGTGTAAAAAAAAATAGCCGATTGTCAAGAGAAATACAGTTATTTTCAGGTAAATTTCAACTCGTATATTGTAAACAAAATAAATGTGGATTATTGAATACAAATTTAAATGAAAATTGCGCTCTTAACGGGTATTTTAACTCTTTTACAAATTCTCGTTACAACTTAACCTCTAAGCTTCTGTTCTAACTGTTAAATTGCTTATAATGATGATTAGATTCTGAACGTTTGAAAATACACATTTTAATTGCAACTTTTCAATTATTTAGGGCACGATCGTTTTCACTTTTTTTTTTTGTAATTAATAGACTTTAATGATAAATTGCTATTTTTTTGTAGATTGAAATGATGGAGCTGATTATTATATTGTTCTTTAACCGTTTCATATCGTTTTAGATATGAATTCTGAGCTCTTAATCAACACGTGTGTTATAAAAGAAGTGCTCCCGGCCTTTTTATTCGGTGAAATTCCTCCTTGACGGTGAAATCTTTAGAATATCCTGTCGTCTGGTCCCTTTAAATGATTGTGATACCTCCTAGGTTCTCTGTATGCTTTCCTGGACTTGAAAATGTTTCGCTGCATGATTTTCTTTCTTTCAGAATGATTTGAACTGGGATTTTGGCATCAATAGCCTCGGTAAGTTATATTCTTGTTTTTAAATTTTCAATTTAATTGTTATAACGGTACTTTCGTTAAAATATTTTTTTTTGCTTTTTGATTTCTTGTCACTTTTTTGTGAAATCTTTTTATTTCGCGTGCAAATTTAATTTTTCACGGAGCAATTTCAAAACATTTTACAATAAAAATACTTGTTTTAATAAATTAAATGATTTATAGATTTGCTTGATAGTGTTTTGTCTTTTTGAAACATGATTTTTCTGAAACGTAAATTATCTAACTATTTGTAGTTTCCTTGATATTGATTTTTTGTATTAACAACTGTAAAACAACTTGATGTTTTGAATTGAAATGCTATGTGATTTATAAATTACATCACAATAGGTACTGCTGTTGTTTTATTTGCTTTCAGTTCATTACGTTGGTCCATCTTTCTGCTGTTGAAAAAAAAACGATTGCACGATGGGCAACGAACCGAGGAGCTACCTGGAGGCGGCACAGCTATCAGAACTAAAAGGACGTGAAGGCTACCTCTTACAAAACCCAGAAGAATAATAACAATAGTTTGCTAGCTATCAGTAACAACGTTTGCGGCTGCTTCTCAGGTCCTGCTCTTAGAGTAAGGATTTTTCAGGATTTTCCTTTACTGTTTCGCGAATGCTGGGACATAACTAAAGTCACTACTAGAGACCGGATTATATGCAAAGCGCATATATTTTATTTTTTGCATATCTTTAATTATAGTCTATATGTAGACGTGTTACACTAATTGAAGCGCTAATTAGTGATTGCATATATTGCATATTTAGGCATTTCTATGCATATTTTTACAAAAGTTGCATATATTGCATATTTAAGCTTTTTCTTATCCTTTCTATTAGTAAAAATTCCTAGTAATTGCTAATGTAGATCGACAACCGACAATTCTCAGAGCGATAAATCTTTTACATTGGTTTCTCTAATACTTTTTTCCAAGAACTGCACGTGTTTAATTTCGCCTAGCAGAAAGGATGTGGTAAATACGTTTTATTATTATTAATTCCAAATTAAACTATTCATTCATTGAATTATCTTTGAGCGAAACAGCATTGTAATTGCGTTACGTTTCAAATACTGTGCGTACATACAATGAGTATAGCGAACAAAATTTTTATGGATTAAACCATATCCTGAACTGTAAAGGATGGCGACAAATATATTTGTCGAGCCTGCAGTAAACTGGTAAGTTTAATTTTACTAAAAGCTTTACAATTGTTTTTAAATTCTTTAACTTAATATTGATATAAAATGACAATTGTTGTTGTAGGTGTCTTCTGAGAGAAATACCCTGATTGATCAACACGCTAAAACTCCATCACATATTGGAAAATGTGAAAAACTAAAGCGATCCGCATGTGTGCAGCAATCTATACGTCAATGTGTAGCATCAACTTCACGAAACTCAGAACAAAAAGAATATAATACGGATCTGTGTAACGTATTCATTTCGTCTAACATACCATTAGCAAGATTCAACAATGTTAATTTGAAATCATTTCTGCAAAAATATTGCAAACATAATATACCTGACAAAGTACCTTACGAAAAATTATGTCACATCTTGTTACCAGCAAACAATAGCAGAAATTCAACAATTGGTAGGGAATAATTTTATTTATATCATGGTTAGATGAAATACGGATAAGTGTGGCCGTTATATTGCCCATTGTTAATAGGAATTCTTCATGAAGATATTGTAGGTAATCATATTTAATTTATTGTAAAGAAACTTCAAAAAACAAATAATTGACAATTGCCCAATTTCGTTCAAAAGGTTTATCAAATTTCTTTTTTACCTGGAAGATACCTTGTGAAAAAATTTTACTAATGTTGTCCGACGCTGCACCGTACATGATAAAAGCCGCGCAAAATTTAAAGTTTAACGTAACACTATTCTACCACTTGTTTAGCTCATGGGTTCAATCGTGTAGCCGAGACATTAGGAATCAATTCCCTTTGATTAATGATTTAACTAGCAATGTCAAAAAAGTATTTTTAAAAGCACCTTTACGAATCCAATTTTATAAGAGCGACTTCCCGTTTAAGTTGCCTCCTGAACGATTATTACGAGATGGTACATGATTAGAGGCTGCAATTTTTTCGCCGATAATTTTTGAAGAAACAAAAAATGTAATTCTTGGAATCTACTGCATTGCTCTAGAAAAACTGTAAAGAATATAATATCAACAGAATTGCATACAAAACCTTTGTATATTAAGTCGAAATTATAGCTTTGTTTGCAGTTCCATTGGGTAAACTAGAAACGCAAGTGATGTCGCTCTCGGAATAAGTCGAAATAGATAGACGAATTGATATGCTATGTAGAAGGTTAAGGGTACAATAGGTAATTCCATATACGATAAATTTAAAAAAGTGATAAATAAAAATGCGGGTATTTGAAATTGATAGAAGTTAAGAAAATTTTGGAAGGTTGAAACAGTAAACGATTTCGACTTTAATTTTTAGTTTAGAATGTATTGGCAAAGTTAAAAATGCACCAATTACAATCTGTGATGTTAAGGAAGATTTTCTATTTCGAAACATATGTATTTAGATAATAGACAAAACTTTCTTTTACACAATTTTGACAAAACACTTAATTATAAATTGTTTTAGAATATATGTTGTGAAAACATTTTTGTGCAATAAAGTTAATGTATAAATTTTTGCTTTTTTATTTATTTTATGTAAAAATTTCGCATATTGTTCGCAATTTTTTTGATATATGCCCCAGGTTTATGCAATTTTCTCAAAAATCGATGCTGTATATGCCCATATATTCAGTTTTTCTTTGCATATATCGGTCTCTATCATTAATAGCGCAAACACAAAAAACTGATAACTGATCAATTTATTATATTTTTGCTATTATTATTAATAATTATAGGGAAATTATTTAGTTAGAGTAGAACCATTGCACTTGTTATGAATCTTATACTTAATATATAATAGGTAGCTTCGTGTTAAGTACCTTTAGGTGGAGCACAGGTTTTAGGATAAATTGTATGTAATTATTTAGCTTTTCATAAATAAAGTATAGGTACTAGAGCTTTTAGGATTTTCATTTCGACGTGCTCCTAACTAAATAATCTAGGTATTACATGATTACATCTTAGGATTTGGTTGGATTTTGTTAAATGTTAAAATTGTAAAGAAAAAGGAGGAGATTACCGAATGAAAAAGAAAGATTACATTGCATAATACACTAAGAAAAATAAATGTCGTTTTCACAAGATTTGTATGTTATGAATCTACCACTTAATGGGACAGTTTTAGCTCAGAGAATAAGAAATAAAAGAGTAGTTTTTATCACATCCAAGATCACCGTTTAAATCTTCGTCTCATCAGCGGCACATATTTTATTATTATACCGTTTTACGTCACAGTTGTTTAAGCGCATATCCGCTTTATGGAGCGATATTTCAAATCCTAATCCTGAAAACGAGAAGTTCTGGTAGTTTACTGCGAACAAAACTTTAAGCGTCTAATTATAACAGAGACAAAACAGTCGACAAAGTCGACTATATAGTGAATGTTAATAACTCATGCGTTGTTTGAGTTTAATAGAGGATGTAAACGAATGCAGGATTGCTCCATAATTAAACTTTATTGTTCTTAACATAAAATCCAAGAATATATTCCATCTTTGATTTAATATTTAAAGTTTTTGCTATTCTCCTTCTGTGAGAACAACTACATAAATTGCATTTATACATATCTCTAAAGAGTAATATTATTAGTCGCAGTTAATTCTGCACCAAATAATTACATTTTGCATTTATTGCAATATATTCAGCATGGATACAAGTTTAATTATTGTTTGGAGTATCACGTTTTCGATATTACTAAAAGCAAATACTAAACGTGTGTAGGTAATATATATTTTAACAAGCGAACACTTTACGTATCTGTGTTGTTGTTTGTTACATGAGTTACAGTTTGCGATAAAATGAAGCGTCGATATTGCATCAATGAAACTAAATTAAAGTTGAAGCATGTGTGCAAATTCGTTGCTTGATTTAGTAAAATTCACCACGGTAAAACTGTTTATATTGCACTCCAATTTTTCGATATAAATTGTAAAAATATGATATTTAAAACGACAAAATATATAAACTTACTCTGGTTATTTTCGCTCCAATAGGGTTGGAATTTGCGTCATCGCTCATTTGTATGTCGCGAAAATCCACCTTCCACAGCAGACTGTCTAATTCCTGTTCGTATTTCCAGCTACGGTACAGAGCGATTGTTATCATCAATGTTATGAGTACTATCCCGCCCACTATACCACTAACAATTTCCGCAATGTATGCTGAAACAAAAGGAACAACATTTGACGTTAAGGTCACATTAACGGTCTCGATTGAATGGGCGAATTACAGAGATATCCATGCTTCTGGATAAGTTTACCTGAAGTGGTTGAAATGAATACAGAATTGTACATAAATCTAAAAAATTTCATAGCAGAAATATATAAAAAAGACAAAATAGATAAGTGCAAACAATAGTTGCTTACTGATAATCCAAAAAACTAAATAATGAAAATAAATAGGGAAAAAACACACAGAAAGACTTTGATTCTCACAAAATTACTTTTTTCGCGAGGATCAAGACCTTTTTCTTGTGTTTCTTTTTTCCTATATATATTACTCACACAGAGTGAAATTATGGATATTATTGTGTCGGTTTTTAATTTTTTTTTAAGTATTGCTGTGGTTAGGCAACCCACATTTAACTGAGTGTATTTTGAGTTGCATATTTTGTTTTGTTTACTGCGTTCAGCCATTAATCAATGTTCCGAGAATTTTCACAATAATGTTTATTTTTTTATAAATTTTAGTTAAAGAGTTTATTGTATGATTTATTTAATTAAGTGTTAAGTTTTATTAAATTAATTCCATTTATTTAAATGTCTTTTGTTTGCTCATGTTATTTAATACTTTTTCTATTAGATTTTGTCGGTGAATTGTGCGTTTGCGTTGTACGTTTTTGAGAGAGGGTTTTCGTAAGAAAAACGATTGTAGAGTTTTATCACGCAGTTCCTTGGTCGACTATTGACGTGAGTAGACGTATTTTTGTATTTTTTCATCATCATTGTTGCCATTTTGTAATCCATTTTGATTATTGTAAATTTCGTTTTATTTCTTTAAAAATTTAGTCCATCAAGGAATTCAGATTGTAATAATTGTTAATATATTGATGTGTGCACATTATAGATATAAGATCATTTATTATTTTTGTTCGGGAAGATATTTTTTAGTTGTAATTCTCTCATTATAATTTAAAGTGTTACTTTTTCCGTTTTTCTATTTTGCTGATTCATTTTTAATTTTCAATCACCTTGGTTGGGTGAGTAGAAGCGTTGTACTTGCATTTTAGTTTATTTGTTGCAATTTTCTTGAAATTGTCCACGCTTAATTTAGTTTATTTTAATTTGAAACCACGTGGATTAAAATTGTAAGATTTTGGATTATCTTCCTGAACAAATAAATCTTTTGCTTTGCATAGGAAATAACATTGTCCTATTGTAATTTTGAGTCAAGTGCAGTTTTTAATTTAGGCCAGAACCTTCAGTTCACGGTTTTTTTTCTGCACAATTCGTAATTTTACTCATTTTAAAATAAATGAAACGTGAACGTCTTTGCGTTGAAAATTCTTTTTTTTATATTAAACCCTTTCAACTTTTCGGGTATTTAAGAAAGTCAGATTTCATTCACTCACAATTTGCTTTTCGTGGTTAGATTCAAGTTTTAATTCGCGAGGGTAACTCTGAGGTTAATTGTTCTTTTGCGCCCTTTAAAATTTTACATCCGTTGAGCTAGCTAATTTTAATTTTTTTTTCCTTGTTAAATTCATTTTGCAATTTCATTTCAATTCAACCAGCACACGGCAGTATGTTTACGTTTAGGCATTCAACTGGAAATGTGCTTGTGCTATTGTATATATCTGTTGCTCTACTTTCCCCAGCACCATACGGGAAATATTTATTTCTTATATTTAATATAATAAGAAATGCAATAGTTTTATGAATAAAGGCAATTACTTCATTTTTCAGATTTAAATAAAATATTAATAGGATATTAATTGTTTTATTACATCCCAGCTTAAAGATTGTGAGAAGTGACCTTTATCAGTTAGGTAACACCAGGCACTAATAGTTTTTTCAAATCACCTCTCCTGCCACCTTGCTAACAAAATCGATACTTGCAAATTGGCAAACGCCAAAACTTCTTCTCGAGTTGTTTAAAATTTCATATAAAATGTACTTATGTTAGTGTGTATTTACAAAGTTAGACTATCAGAATCTTGCGGTAAGAAGAAAGTTTTAAAAGAACAAAAGCAAATTAAAAAAAAGAACATAACACTCCTATTGAAGTATAACTAATTTTTAATCACAGAGTAAAGTATATTGCATTCATGTTACTATGATAAACATTTTTATAAAACCAGTTTTTTCAAACTGTAAATTCGCTCATACAAATACGTCAAAAATATTTGAAAAGTTACTGTTCTACATGGTGGGTACAAAGTACTTATCGCACACATAAAATATCCGCTACTCTCAATACTCAGAGAACGAGTAGTAGATAATTATAACGAATAGAGTAAAAATATTCGATTTAATATTCGAATATTTCTAACTCTATGAGTATAGTATACTCAGAGTAACAAGTAGTGATTTATAACGATAAAGTAGAAATATTCGAGTATTCAATGAGTGTAACGAATATTTACTTTACAATATAGTAAAGAGTTCCTAATGGGTATAGAAAATATTTGAAATATGTAGATTTTAACATATAAGAATAATGCAACGGTATTTATTGTGGGGAATATATTCAGTGATATTTATAATGAATATATCCTACATGAATTCCCTTTTACTACTTACATTCATATATGTGTTATAGGCATTATGCAAACGCTATTGTTGATGACTCAGGCAAGTTGGTTAAAAACATATTCTTTTATAAACACATTCTTTTAAAAGAATGTTTACAGGTTTTTCATAAAATACTGGCTTTTAGATTAAAGTTTAATCTACGTAAAGAAAAAAATATATTACACTCGTTGTTTTTTTAGACATGATATATATTAACAAAGATAATAATAGCATCAATGACAGAAGCGATGGGTAATTCCAATTTGTCAGAAATTTATGCATCTCTACTATAACTTGCCACATCTAAATATACCCGTATATCTTTTCAATAGTAAATATATTGGTCGTAATCCATTTTTCTTGTTGTTGTAGTTTTTTACAATTTGATTGTTCTACATTTGCATTTTAAATTCCATTTTGCTTTGTTCCGTGTATCGGCACATATTCTGTTTTTTAAAGTGTTTGTTAGCGTTATCCTGATGTCTCTTAATTGTTTTTAAAATCAAATAAAGCTAATTATTTCATTTATATTGTCCATAATATACAGGAGTAAGTATTATCATCGTTTTTAAAATAATTTCTTGTTTTATTAACTTTGTATCTAATTATCCTTTTCTAGTGCTCATGACTTCCCAAAAAAAAAATCTTTATTGATGGAAACTATTTAAATAGTCGAAACGTTTAATTCATACTTAAATATGTGTACTATTAATTAATTAATTAATTAATTAATTAAAGGACAAGCCAGAAATCCATGAAAAAACCGATTTTTCTTTACGTATCCTTTTTATCAATACGTTCATAAGCATGGAACCATAAATAAATGTATAAGAAAATTAAATTGCTATATATTGAAGATTTTTATGCCGCCTTTTTTTTTGTTTTTACTGCATTTAATTACTTGCCGTGCACCTGCAAATTTAGCAATTCATTCAGATTTACTTTTGCTTAACGCTTGAATTCGAGTTGCAGATACACATATTTTTTTATTTTTTTTCGTAGGTAGGTAAAAAGAGTAGTAAAAAATACTTCTATTTTCAGCCCTACTTTAAGTGAAAGGAATCTTCTGTCACAAAATCCAAAAACTGTTTCTTAAAAACACGTTTATTTCCTCTCACGTATATAAACTATTTTTGATGTTATTATATTGTATCTGTATTTAACATATTAATCATAAAAATATTTTTTTGTTTCTTTGCTTTTATAAATAAATTTATTTATTTATTATAATAACGTAGAATACTCGCACAATATCTTACACATTTCATTCCTTAAATTAAATTCATAAAATCAATTTTATGAATTTAATTTAAGGAATGAAATGTGGATTTATTAGACAAAATGACGCAAAGACACAAATGAAAACCTAATATATTCGTTTGCAATATTCGTTATATCGTTTGTAAAGCAAATATTTTCTATACTATACTCATTAGATACTCTGTATACAAAGTGTTGGCTACACTCATTGGATATTCGAATATTTCTAAAAAAAATCCTAACTGTTACAAAACAATAGCGGGCATTATTTAAGAGTATAGTAACCTCAGTCTTATCGTAATGAAAAACATAAAATATACTTTAAATATTTAGAATTGATTGAAATTTCCTATACCATATGCCTATCTCCAACTGTTTTTAAGATATTACGATTTTTGTGAAAATTTTGAGATTTACACTGTTGTATGTAATTAATTAATTTTCAGTTGCTTTAACTGGCAGAAATTCGCCATTTTAAAGCTAAAACCAAGTACTAATATTTATTCACCAAAATGTAGTAAAAATGTTTGCATCGTATCTTGTACAGGGTGTCCACAAATTAGTGATATATCAAACAACTTCGAAAGCAGCAAAGCTTTTTTTTTAATATAACACCCTGTATATTTGTTGTAGGATTGCCTGTAACATTTCCTATGGCCATCTTCATTAGTTTTTTTCAACAGCTGCATTGAATACATACTAAAAAATTATTTTGGTTACGATTTCTTTTACTAGTCACATCATATGAAATAAAACTAACCAGAACAAAAATCGAGAAATTGGAACATGTAACAACAAACATTTTAGTGAAAGCAGAAACTCGTATGCTGTAATAACCTAATCCCTTACTTCAGCCTTCAAAAAATCGAAATAAAGGTCGTCACGACAAAGAATACACCTGCTGTGTTTCCATTAACATCCTGGATTGTTTGGAAATATACAAATGTTCTCTGTTCACATCAAAGGCGGCAATAACTGTTCCATTTTACATTTCTTTGAAAACTTATATAAATATGTCAAATCTTCCCAGATTATATTGAAACTGCGATACATAGAAATTACATATTCGAGTTCATTAAAATAAAATTAGAAGATGTATGTCAAACAAATATTCGTTGTGAAGTAGGTAGTTGCTATATTCAAAAAATTATTCAGGCAAAAATACTTACAGATACATTTTTCTCCTCTGAAACCACACTTAGGGACAGCGATTGGTGGTCGACCCAGGACCCCAGTCAATATCGTCAGTCAATTTGAGTACCTAAAGTTAAATTATATATAGATAATAATGTGTTCTAAACAATCTACTTGGATAATTTTACACAACTCATGTCACCATTATTCTACACACAGGATTAGTACAAATTCCTCAATAGTAGAATAACTTTGTTATTCGGGAGAAAGTTTTACATTAAAATAATTTATTATAACAATTTGACTCTCCCCAAAAACTATGAAAGATTGTTCTCAATGCTCAATGAAGATGTTATTAATTATTAATTGAGTATCTTCAGCAGGTTAGAAGACAGAAAATTAATCCCAGGCGTCCGCGTCCTAGTAACTTTGAAATTTGGGATGAACACGATTTCTTTGTTAAATAATATAAACTAAAGATGCTATGGTTTAGATTTGATAACCGGAAACTGTGCACTATTTAAGTATTGTACTTAAACAAAGCAGTAATAGGGCTATCTCTATCTGTCACATTCTTGAAATATTCTGAAAACAATTCTTGTATCTTTTTCTATGAGACAAGCGGAAACTTTGCTTCTTTTTTCAATAGCAATACTTGAGAAAAATAGTCAAATTAAGTAGATTGTTTTTACTCGTATGATACATCAAACACGTTGGTAAAAACATTAAATAGACAAAGATCTTATTCGTTAATTCAAATATCGTATTCCAGCAGTTATGTTGGCAGAGTTAATTCTTAATTGAAAATATAACCACTTCAAATCTTTTACTGATTTGTTATGATTTCGTTCCGGATCTAGACGTATACTATCTAATTATTTCATTGTATTACTGCATTTTTTTAATGTAGAAAAAAATAATAAACGCAGTACAAGATTATTTATAAATTTAATAAACATTCAGTGGAATTTATACAATCATATGTATCTATTTGATGATTCATTGTAAGTGATGCTATAATTATCTTCATAGCTAAAACTTCTGAAATCAATTTTTTTTTTAATTTTTTTTTTGAATTCGCGGTCTTGAATACTTTTTAAACGATTTGATTGCGAAAGTATTGTGTTACCATTCAGATATTCAAAAATATAAAATAAGAATATTGGTCTCCAATCTCCTTATAAAATGGAAATCACTTTGGGTGGCTCCCAAATGAATCATTTTAAGTTCTATATTTCATTAACGCTCAAACATATGCGCTTGATTATACAGGGTGATTCTTAATTTATGCGACAAACTTTAAGAGCTGATTCCTGAGGTTATTTTGATCATAAAAGTTCATATGAGTATATGTCCAAAACGGTTTGGTTTTAAAATTAATAATAATTTTAATAATAAATTATGAAGTGTGACTAACACGATATAATATCACAGTTGGTTCTTCAAAAACTATTGTGTTGAGAGGGAATTTTTTATTTGTCATTTCAATATTTCTCAATAGTTTTCAGAGTATTCATTCAGTTTATTGCCTGTTTCTGTTTTCTAAAATGAATTACACGTATGCTGAGATGTGTGATATACATTTCGTTCACGGTCCTGCCAATGGAAATTCGCGTGCTGCTAGACGTCTTTATGAAGAACGATACCCGAACCGTATCATTCCGCATCATTCAATATTTGCCCGTCTTCACCAACGTCTTAGTGAAACGGGAAATTTAAAAAAACGGACGACTGATAACGGGCACCCATCTACAGTGAGAACTCCACAAGTTGAAGAAATAGCACAAAATGAAATTGAGGAACATCCTACTAGAAGCACCAGAAAAATTGCGTTTGCTTTAAACGTTAGTTAGGCCACAGTTTGGAGAATATTGAAAGATCAACTGTTGAATCCATATCACATTCAACGGGTGTGGCGAGTGGCTTTTTGTCAATAGATGCAACACAAAATCGCACAAAATCCTGACTATTTGGCTCAAATATTCTTCACCGATGAGGCTGCTTTCTCTAGAAACGCCATTATTAATTTTCATAATAATCACATATAGGCTGAAGAAAATCCGCACGAACTAGTGAATGCCCGTCATCGACATCAATTCTCTGTCAACGTGTGGACCGGAATTGTTGGAGATCACTTGATAGGTACACATTTTTTACCGATCGGTTAAATGGCGAGGTATACCGCATTTTCTTGAAGAGGAGCTACCACTACTGCTGGAAGAAGTTCCGTTGTAATTAAGATTACAAATGTATTTTATGCATGACGATGCTCCAGCGCATTTTAGTTTAGTTGCTCGCGAGTTTTTGAACAATACGTATCCAGATCGGTGGATAGGGCAGGGAGGTCCACAACCGTGGCCTCCTCGATCTCCAGACTTAAATTCTTTGGACTTTTTTCTGGGACTAGGCATTAGTTTATACGACTCCATTGAAAATGTCGATGAACTGAGAAATCGTATTATTCGCAGCTTTTCAAACAATTCGAAATACCCCTAGTATTTTAGAACGGACTCGCCAGTCAATACGACAAAGGATAGAAGCTTGTATTACAGTTGGGGGCGATCACTTTCAACAGTTAGTATAAGTTAATTTTGTTTTACTAATTATTTTGTTAATTTATAATAAAAACATCACTCATGTTAACTTACTATTAAACATTGTACGACTTTAGAACTAAGCGATTTTGGACATATGTTCTTATGAACTTTTATGATCAAAATAACCCCAGGAATCAGCGCTTAAAGTTTGTCGCATATACTGAGAATCACGTATATATGATTATAATTGCAGAATAAAAGTAAGCTTAGAAACTTTACAGTTAGTACTATCATCAAAATCATAAACTGCGAATATAATTAAGCAGTAACACGTTTTATAAGAGGGTTTTCAATTCTCTAAAAGTGAAAATAATTAGTTTTGGAATGATATTTAATTCCTTATATTCCCATATAAATCTTGGTTTATTGTTTCAAAAAAAAATTCTAGTTATTGACGAGTCTGTTCTAATCCAATAGATATTAGCAGTAGCTCATCATATTTCGCTAAAACTGGAATTTCGAGTTTTCAGAAATTTGAGTTCGTTGAAAATGTTAATTTTTTTTGTGACTAACTTCATTTCTTCGTTTCACGTCGCATATATAAATTAAATTTATTAATTTTATGATTCTCGCACTTTAATTTTAGCACAAGGTCCAGTCACGCTATAGTATTGACGCACTTTATAACGGATATTTCTTAGAGTGCCATGTGTATTCAATCTAATCCATAGCCACCTTATACTAACAAACAAGGTTTAGTGGCTATTTTTAATGAAAATGGATTTAATTCAAAAAATAAATTTGTAAAATCTATACGTATATTTATCCGTATAACATGATTGTGTTCCTAATTACGTAATATTAATAACGCCATTTATGTGTGCACTACAGCCTGTTAAAGTTTAAACCATTTTATTCATATTTGAGTTTTGGGGCAACTTTTTATACGATTTCTTTCTCTTAAATTGATAAAAGGTATGAACTGATCAGCTAACGAAATATCACTTTTATTAAAATCTCCATTTAGATTGTAAATTTCTATTAATTGTATCACCGATTGCACATTTTTCACTAGAAATTTAATTTAAATCGTTGAACTGCACGTAATGATCAAAGATACCTCTATAGTAACCTCAAACTCAAACGATTTTCTAATAGAAATTGCTGAGAGAGCATCGGAATTCTATTTCTTAAAGAAATCAAGTTTCCCATTACCAGCAGCGAAGGTATGGAACCTTAATAAAATTAAATCTATCTGAATTTTAAATCGTATTTTCCAATCCTTCGAAATATTTAAATTCCTTAAACCTGCTTTACATTTCATTAATACAATTAAACGGATCTAAGGAAATTTATTTTAAACTCTTCAACTACATGTATTCTAACTGCAAGACACCGCTTCTTTCAATAGGTAAAATATTTTTTCCTTATACATCCTTAAAATATCATCTACAACAATAACTAGCAGTTTCCGGATCATAATACTGTTGTATGTCCAGCTTATGTATTTCAATCGCTTCCAAAAGAGTTTTCTTCAAGGAGGGTACTAAATCGGTGATGACGTTTCTGTAGCATGTAATAAGTTGCAGCTTGGGACTGACGGCACATTCCCTCAATGTATCCAAAAAGAATTGCCCGTCCTCCAAAGCAGATGTCGTCACTTTCGAAACTTTTCGATCATTCTTTTTCGCGTCCTCTACAGTGGATATGCCACAGTTTCTTAACAGCAGCAAACCTTCTTCGGTATTTTTTTGGATGATCGTCTTCTTTTTGTTGGCACAGCGAGTATCGTCAATATTATTTAGTCCTAGGAATGAAATATGAGGGAAAATATAAAAAATTGTATGGCAGAACTTACTAGCAATAGCTAAATCCTGTACTGTAACTAAGTGCTCTTGATTTCTTTCAATGTTTCTTTTAATATCGTCAATGATTGATGTTACTGTGGAGTTGCCTTCGCTTCTAATAAGTTCTGTGATGCTTTCAAAGACTTCCTGAAGATTGGTTAGAAGGTTCACCTGTTCGTCTTTAGTTGGTATTCCTATACCTTTAATACACGAGGTAATCTACAAACTCAAACTTGTTTTAGATATGTAAGTTATTAATTGAAGGGAAGAGAAGCAAGTCAGATTTGAATAATCTAAAATCTATAGATCGTCTTATCCACTTTGATTCTGTTTGTATCTTATCCCTTAAATCACAAATTCTAAATATTATGAATATGCAAAATAAAAGCTTACCTGATAAGTGCAAAACAAAACGAAAGTAATTATTATTAATTTTAACATCGTAGTCACTATTTTATATGTTATCAATACGAAATTGTAGCAACGATTAAAACAATCGTTTGTACACATAAACCTTTCTAAAGTAAGTATGTTACAGAGTCATCAAAAATAGTTAAAAAGAGTTTCAAATGACGCAGCAATATTGAAATGTCTTAATCGAATTGTTGTTTATAAACAAAGGAATAAACACTAACACAATGAAATATAAAAACAGTTAAATCAGAAATCATAAAACAATCATTTTAAATATACGGGATTCTATTATACTCACATCAAATGGAACTGGTTTAGGTTTGATTTTGTGTATTTTATGAATATTAATACAAAGTATCTTGTGTATAAAAACTAGTTTTTACTTCATCAACTTTAATTATATTCCCTTTTCATCTTGCATCAAGTTATCCATAAACTCGAAAAGTTTGAAGTTTGAGCAAATTCCGATGCGAAGATGTGACAAACTTTATTATCCAATTTTCTATAATGTAATTGTATAATGCATCTAAAAAAAGGGTAGACTTTATTTAACATAATGTTCTCATAATAAATGATGAGTGAAATTGCTCTATGGCAATCCTATGTAAATATTTGAAGTTTGTAGTAATCTATAAAAAGTTTTAATTAGTATTCTTCAAGATATTTTATAAAAAAATAAGAAATTTAATTAACAAGCTTAAGCATCGGTAGCTGATTTATAACGTTTTTCATTTTTATAATTTAATTCTATAATAACAAAGTTTTTTTTTTTCATTCAAAGCAATAAGCTTTGTAAATGGACACTGAAA
The DNA here is from genome assembly GCA_004143645.1 of Protaetia brevitarsis. Classification (NCBI taxonomy): domain Eukaryota; kingdom Metazoa; phylum Arthropoda; class Insecta; order Coleoptera; family Scarabaeidae; genus Protaetia; species Protaetia brevitarsis. Next base: position 49,720 of record RXPK01002061.1, read on the forward strand.
GATATATATTAAAAGGAATATTTCTGATTTAAAGAGTCCTTTCTAACATGTGTCGATTGCTATGAAGCACAATACCAGCTGTATTAAAATATCTTTACATAACTCTCGCTAAATCAAATATTTTAACTTCTTTAAGATTTCTTCGAATATCTATTATACATAACACAGCTACGAAAATTCCATTCAACTACATAACTACAATATCGACGTTGCTCTTGGCAGTGAATGGAATGTCCTAATAGAACACATTCCACACACGTTTTCCTAACGTAAGAACGTTATTTGTGTTTACTTAGGACAGCTGATGGAGTTCAGAGTTTGCTGGCAGTATACAAACATCTATTCCTGCGAAAATTGTACAATGGAATATCGTGGGAAAAGAAAGTTTTGCTCAAATACGTTGTCAAAGAGGAAATATGTAACACTGATGAAGTTAGTAGAGATAGTATATTTAAACAAAAATATAATAGCACAAATTGGTAGTGAATATTTTAAATAAAGCTAGAAGCAATATATACTGGATGTCCCACCGAAGCCATAATTTTTTTTTGAACATCTACTAGAATGTACTGATTTTGAAACTTACGGAATAGTCATGACCGACCATGATCTATGTAAAGAAAATATTTTTGGTTTTATAGCACTTTTAGTATACAGGGTATCAATGTAAACTTTCTTATTTTAAATGCAATGGTACAATTTTTATGGGTCCAGTGTATTGCTCGCATCATTTGTGGTGAATTTGTATTAATGTGCCCTATTCCTAAAGCTAACCGTTTTCGACATATTTTAATTTGTCAAAATTTACCATTTGCACTTTTTCCAATAAAATTAAATATCTCATAGGCTATTAGATATGTATTAAGATATTCTACTGATGTGGATATAAGTACATGGTTATAGGTGTTGTGACCCAGTTCGGTGGGACAGCCTGTATATCGCTATGTTATTTTCATTAAAAATCCTATTTAAAGTCATACCATTTTATAGATTATTGCATTTATTTGGCTATTAAAAACTATCATTTTTTTGAGGAAAGAATATTGCTTTAAATAAAAATAGCTTTTCTGTCAGTGCAATCAAAATCATTTGGCAAAAATCGCCATTCTATGAGATATTTAATGAATTAAAAATGAAGACAAGATGTATTGGACCGCGTCTACACCTGGCAGCTGTTAAGGCGCGAGAAATAAAAAAAGGTTTGACGAGGGTACCGTTTCCAATCTAAGTTTGAACGTCGATTTTATAAAGTTTGACAATCAATATTATTATACGGAGAAAAATGTGTTGTAAAGTTTGTGTTGTGTGTATATCTTTACTCTAAGTAGAACATCATGGTATCTATAGTAAAGCAGTTTACCAGTCACTACTTATTATAAATAAAGTGAGTAGCAAATGTGGTTGTATATATGTATGTATATGGGGAGGGTGATGTTACACTGCGACCTAAAAGATCTATTGTGTCCTGTATTCTTGCTGTTTTACAGCTGGCTTTCCAATCACCTCTCTGACAAAATAAGGTATGGATACAGGATCGGTTCTTCATAAAAAGAAGAGCAAAGAAGACTCTATTATCACCGATAGAGGTCTTCAAAAATGTAATCAAAGAAAGTATGTATATATGTATTTATATGAGGAGAGTGATGTTACACTGTGACCTAAAAGACCTATTGTGTCCTCTATTCTTCCTGTTTTACAGCCGGACCTTCAATGCAATTCCTCTCAGAAACTGAGAATATCAGAAAACCCCAGGTTCAGTAAGTCTCCCTCTCCGATTTCACATGCTCCCCGGTGCAACGCCCTTGAGTTGCACAGTGCTACGCAATTTGAGAAGAAATGGATGGGTGTTTCATCTTCTTCCTCACAAAATCTACATTCGGATTCCTTTACAAATTCAAGCTTACTCAGATGGCCTTTCAGTTTGCACAAGGGAAAGTTCACTAGTCCCATGTGGTGCATGTGTTTATTTAGTGCGCAGTACCCAGTTAAGATTCCTGTGAGTAATCTCAATTTGTCTCTCCTCACAAAGACTGCCTTACTACGGAGTCCTTCCTCATTCGGATGAAGCCCTAGAGATTTACATTGCCTTGCACCTGCGAGTCCATTACAAAAGGAATAGTGTCTAGCAGCAAGTTGGGATTTGACAAACGTTTTGATGCTGCCATATGAGCTATCACACGTCGGTTCTGAACCTAAGAACAGCAGCTCACTGGCGCTCCTTGTCAACGTGTCAGCTATTTCATTGCCTCTGATTCCAGAGTGACCTGGCACCATTTCAATGTAACATTTAGATGTTCCGCCAGCTGTAAGTTTTCTGTGGCACACCAGTACCATTTCAGAGTCAAATCTAACAGCCTGCAAAAGCAGTTTGAGATGCCCTCAGCACAAGTCTGGATGGCAATAATTTCGGCCTGGAAAATGGTGGGGAGAAGGCCCATAGCTTTAAAGCTTCGCGTTTGTTTCCCTTAGATAGAGATAAAAACTTTTACTCACTTAAAATGTTAAAATAAGTTGCTGTTTGTGAGAATTTGTTTCCAGTATCTGGCGAAACAGCTGTATATTTACAACTATTTTTTTTTAATAATAATAAACTTTATTTCATAGATTAAAGTTTGAAATAGGTCAAAAGGAAAAGGTGGGAGGGGGAATACAAAATAGAAAAATACAAATAAACAATGTAGTACAAAAGAACTAAAGTAAAAATTGAAACGACAAAAATAAATATAGTTCAAAAACAGTAATCCAAGTACTCATTAATTGAATAAAAACACTTAGTTGACAACCAAGTTTTTAAGGTTCTCTTAAATTTATTTGTATTATATTCCTTCCAACTATCAGGAAGGTGGTTGTAAATTTTTATTCCAAGGATATCAATATAATCAGCTGTTAATTTTAAATTGTGCTTCATTAAGTGCAGTTTGGGATCTCTTATACTGTCAGAATGCTGTGGATTGTTAGCAACTGAAATTTTATGTTTATGTTTATGAATGGAAATAGCGGCTTCTAAAATATACAATTCAAATAAAGTTAATATCTTTAATGAGATGAAATAATTTCTACAGGATGTTAATTGATTAATGCCTGCAATACATCTTATTGCTGCTTTCTGTTTAATGAAGACTTCATTGGCTGACGATCTGCAGCCCCAAAGAAGAACTCCATATAGCAGTTGTGACTGGAATTCAGCGAAATATATAATCTTAAGGGAATTAGGACTTACTGATTGTTTAAGTTGCCTTAGCTTTAAAATTAAGGTATTTAATTTAGAAACTAAAGACTCGCAATGGTCCTTCCACTTTAGTGAGGAAGCTAAAGTAACGCCCAACAACTTAGCAGAATGAGATTGTGCAATAGTATTATTAGAGACCTGTAAACTGGAATAAGAACCGATTTTCTTTTGGATGGTATGAAACAAAATGTATTTAGTTTTGTTAAAATTTAAGGACAAACCATTCGCGCAGCACCAGTTATATATTCGATTCAACATATTGCTAGCGAGATTCTCAACATCTTGCTCGTTACAAGCACTGAAAATGGTTGCATCATCGGCATAACACACCACATTGTAATCTCCGAGAAAATCAACAATGTCGTTAATAAATAATGAGAATAATGTTGGGCCTAGAACGGAACCCTGCACTATGCCAATATTGCTCGGTAAAAGAGAGGATCGAATTTTGTATTTTGTATTTGAATTTACTACTTCGATTTCAACAAACTGAACTCTGTCAGTGAGATAAGAAATTATCCAGTCAACAGCATTACCCCGAAAACCCAAAGAATTGAGCTTATTGAGTAATAAACTGTGCTGAACACAATGAAAAGCTTTAGTATATGATCGCAAAGAATTCCTACCGGGCAAAGCCTAACTTCTATATCACGAAGTATGCTGGCGTGTATATCCAATAAGGCAGTGATAGTTGATTTTCCACGTCTAAAGCCAAGCTGTGATGTAGACAAAATATCAAATTTATTTATGAAACTTTCAATCCGATTAAGCACAGCGTATTCGAAAAGCTTAGAAAAAAAACAGGAAAAAAATGCAATAGGCCTATAGTTAGCTATATTGTGATCACCTTTTGTGGATTGGTTTTATTAATGTGGTTTTTAGAGATTCAGGAAAAAGACCCTTACCAAAAGATTCATTAATTAAGTGGGTTATTGGAGTTACCAGTTCATGCTTAAATTGTTTTAAAATAATTGCGGGAATTAATAAAACTGTGTAAATCTATTCACCAAAGGTAGTTTTTTCATTAGTTAATATGGATTTATTTCAAGTAAAGGCGTTTTCCACTCGTTATTATAAATTGCAATTCCAATTCTTGCAATAATAATAGCACTTTTTTAATAATAAATACCAGAAACTGCATCACTGATTATTAGTTTTTATTTTATGGGCATTTATTTCCGATTTACCTGCAAATACATGTGGCGATATTCGGTTTAAACGCAATATCCGCAGACTACGCAGCGGCTAAACATGACGAGCTGGTTAGAATCCCGATTTAATGTCGACGATAAACTTTCCAGCGACAGATGCTGATGTATAATAATTTTCGCAGCACGACTTTGCTCGGATTCGCTAAAACGAGTCATAAAATTCCAGAGCACGCAGGGAGGAAAATTAATTCTTTCGCTACCGCAAATAAATCTAATATCTCTCCATTTATGGAGATCTTATTGAAAAAAACAAATGCAGAGATTGATTTCATATCCAAAATTTTATACTAATCTAATAAATGTTATCGTGTCAGCACAGTTGGAGATTAAATTGATTGAGCACATAACATTTGGATGATAGATATTCATCAGTTTCATTCAGTTTATTGGTAGATTTTATTTAAAATCTTAAACTTGAATGAAGATGTTCGATATGTTTATACCCAACAAAACAGTGGAAAAAACTCCAATAATAACTAAATACATGAAGTACTTCGAGCAAAATAAGACTCACTCACAGGTAGAGCATCATGGGTCCTATGAACGGTGAAAATCCCCACTGGAAACAATCCGTACTCGTTCGGGTTGTCTGGCAGCGGTTTACGAGCTATAAGGCTGTAGTTACCCTCTGCATCACCATTCTCGTCCATATAAACCACGTAACTGAAATATTAATAAGGCTTTTATTCGCGATCCACATCTCAATGTTGGTGGGAGAGGGAGCTTTTACGATTGTAGGAAAAGTTTGATGAAAATGTACCTGAAATATTCGCTGTTGTATGCAGATAAGTAAAATCTAAAATACCAATAAACTTTCAAATGGAAAGGAAATTCATAAAATATAAGCAATAAAATAAGTAATGTAAAAGGACACTCCAAAAAAAGAAAAATGTTATGGGTATCGTAAAATAGGGTAAATAGGATTGATGGTATGTACGAATAGGGTATATAGAAAGTGAGTTTATTATTAAAGTAAATCCCTGCCCTCACTACACTTATAGAGGTATTTATGCACTGAGAAAAGAGATTACATTAAATGAAAAGTTTTATAACTTTTGGTTCTTATTATGTTCAGTGAAAAGAATACCTTTTCTCAGAAAAGTGTTTATTTTAATTGAAAGTAGAGTGCTCTTTTACCGGAAGACTATTTTCTTCTTAAGTACATGCTTTTCGACGAAAAGTAATCATAATTAAATGGAATGCACCTTAGTTTTGATTAATATATTATAGTGTCTGTATAACTTGTGTTTAAGTAAGACAATACACATTACATACTATATTGTTATTATTACGTACATATTTAACAACATATTTTAGTTTCTTTTAAGTACCTTATCATATTATTGAATTATAAACAGTATTGTAAATAAAAAATCCGGAAGTTTTGGTGTATTTGCGTAGACACGCATGTATACATTGATTTAAAACTTTTGCCTTTTAACGGAAAATGCAAGCACCTGTATTTAAGCTGAGTGCTTTTTTTACGCGGAAGATTTTAGTTTTATTCATGTTCACACGTGCATAAGTCTCAGATATGCAAACAATAATGAACAAAAGTGAATATTTTTCGCGCGACACTTTACAGCAAAATATATAGTGTTTGAAGGTTTTAAAACTGTTATGCACGGGAAAAACGATCTTGTTGTTTTTAACAATTTTTCATGCATTTGGTTACAGTTACTAAATTAATACTTGATTTAGGAATATTAAAAATATTGCTGCATTCAATAAAACAAATAATGTGGTTAGTAGATTTATTTGAAGCTAGCGCAGTATATATTAATTTAACTAAATATTTACATGGAAGTAAAAATAAATATCGCATTTTATTTGCGTATAGCAGTTTTCTCCCCATATAGTACAGCAGATGAGCAGATATACTTATGTGTAGTAGGGAAATTGTCGCATAGATGGCGCATCTCCTATTTCCTTCCAGTAACACATAATATTTCGCACAAAATAGGCTGGAAACTACGAACTACGATCGTAACACACGAATCTGGTATATTTACCCAGATCAACATCTGATAGGAGTCATCGCCATTGAAAGGACGATTTCTCTTTAACGGCACACTAGAGTGCGTGCTAGGATGGTCACTGCGGCCAAATCCCTCAATACTACTAGGATTAAAACATTCTAACGGCAAAAGTCTCCTTACTGTCAAATGACTTCTGTGTATTAATGAATAAACGCGACACTTTTCAGCTTACTTTTGTAAAAAGAATGGATAGGAATTAATATTTGAAATAGAAAATTCTAAATTACTAAGAAACTATAAGAGATAGATATGGGAAGCATTAATACAATCTTAAAGATCGTTAAAATTAGAATCTAAATAAAGTAATAAATACAGGGTGTTTCATTTAGAATAAGAATGTTACTTTCCTTTAAAGATAGCGAAAATTAAAAGTATGTTTTTGTTCACTCCGTATAATTTTTTGCATTAGTTTTATTTTATTATCAAGTCTAAGGCTTTAGTTAAAAATAAATACAATTTAAAATATCTAGATTAAATATGCATGACAGGAATGCCTCTTCAATTTTGGTCTACATTTTGAAAGGTAGTTAATCATCTCGTAAACGAGTTGAGCTAGGCATAAGAAACCTACACTACCTTGTCTTTATTTAGTCTGTACTATCAAAATATGTCATGATATATAGGGTGTTCCATTTAATTTTCACAACTTTGGTGTGTAACTTTTCTTTGAGTCACCTGTATACTTCAAAATAATTTTGAAATGTGCTCCTTCTGAACCTGTATAACTCTTAACAAACAAAAAAATTGAAAATATGTTACCACTTTTCATATATAAACCGACGTGAATGCGATCGCCCACCCTGTATATTCTCATTTTTGTCCTATTTTTCCTACCAGTCACCGCACTCTGTGCTGTATAAAGTAACCTAGACATAGCCATGGATATCTCCTATAATACTATAAAGATTCCATTTGCCACTGCAAATTTCATCAAAACGATTATGGGAGATTAATGGAACAAAAAGCGTATCGTCACGAAAACTTTAGCGATTATATCCCCATATCTACCATTGCATATTATCATACTTACCCCATAGCGCTCTTGTAACACAATTTAAAATATCTAGATTAAATATGCATGACAGGAATGCCTCTTCAATTTTGGTCTACATTTTGAAAGGTAGTTAATCATCTCGTAAACGAGTTGAGCTAGGCATAAGAAACCTAACACTACCTTGTCTTTATTTAGCCTGTACTATCAAAATATGTCATGATATATAGGGTGTTCCATTTAATTTTTCACAACTTTGGTGTGTAACTTTTCTTTGAGTCACCTGTATACTTCAAAATAATTTTGAAATGTGCTCCTTCTGAACCTGTATAACTCTTAACAAACAAAAAAATTGAAAATATGTTACCACTTTTCATATATAAACCGACGTGAATGCGATCGCCCACCCTGTATATTCTCATTTTTGTCCTATTTTTCCTATCAGTCACCGCACTCTGTGCTGTATAAAAGTAACCTAGACATAGCCAGTGGATATCTCCTATTAATACTATAAAGATTCCGTTTGCCACTGCAAATTTCATCAAAACGATTATGGGAGATTAATGGAACAAAAAGCGTATCGTCACGAAAACTTTAGCGATTATATCCCCATATCTACCATTGCACATTACCATACTTACCCCATAGCGCTCTTGTAACACGTCCTCTTCATATAATTAATAATGGCGATGCCGTTCTTGGGGTCCTCGTTCGCCTGTAGGACCTTCTTCAGCGCCTTCGCGTAGACATGGACGGCGTCGTACAGAAACGCAGCTTCCGCCCTGATCTAGAATTTATAATATTGAATTCCTGTCGCCATAGATGTAGGCGGGGGGTTATCGAACCCGAGATGCGTCTCATTGCGCGGTTTAGGATATGTCTGCATGTAACATGCACTCGGAACGTTACGTACGTATATAAGTATGCGAGACAGGTCGTAAACGTAAAGTTTGAGCAGTTTGGATTGTTACTGATTCGGCGAGGGTAGATGTAAATTGACTGCCTTGTCGGGCGTTCTGAAGCTCAAGCTGACTAGATTTCGGAATGACGTAGATCGAGTAGAAATGGGAATAGAATGTAAGTGTCAGCATGTCTAGATTTTGCATATGTATATAGAAGCTGCTATGCTTTGTTGTATTCAGTGTGGGATGACATTTTCTCCATTTAGTTTTCTTATTTTTTTTTTTATAATACGGAAGTATCTTTTCATTCAATGGAAGAATTTGCGCGCTTATAATATTTGACAAGACGAAGAGTACCTTTGTCAAATAAATACTAATTTGTGCAATAAATGGGTGTATGTAAAACGTATACAAAAATAAAAGGGGTTCCAATTACATAAATTGATTAAAACTAATCTAACAGAAATCAGATTACCAAAATTAAAATTGTAGTAAGAGAATATGTAAATAATAAAATTATAATAAAATTAAACAAAAACCTATTTCTGGTAGGATGTATACATTAAGAATATAAATGAACATTTAACTATAAGTAATATAAATAAATATATGTTTTTTTAAACGTTAATTATGAATCATGAAGTTAGTTTGCATTTTGTGTTTGTATGACTGTTTTTGCACAACAGGAAGGAACACCTTCTTCAATAATTGCATTCTCACAGTTTTTAGTTTCATCATAAACATAAATTGCTATCTATTGTTAAAAAAATCCTGAAAATTATCAATGGACACTAGTGAAATAATGTCGCTTTTTATTTCGTTCAATTTTTTTGAGGTATATAAAAGACTAATATCAAAGACAGCAGTTTTGTATAGTTTTGATTTTTATAGCTCGCCAATTATCATAAAAAAACTGTAGCGCCTGCAAAAGATTAATATTTGAACTAATATTTCTGGCACTCGAGAAACTTTAGCCTTCAATATGTAATTTACTAATTTCCTACTGTCATGACAGTACAGACACATCTTTTATTGTTACCATTCCATGATGTGGTATTGGGACTTACATTTTGTAAGTTGCATCATGATGCGCTGTGCAGTCCTCAACAAGCAACATCATCTTTCTATATTATATATATGTTTATTTTTCGCTATCATGCATTATCTCTATTATTGATTTGCACTGGTCACTGCTCAAGATAAATCTATCAAGCTATACAAGTGTCCCGTATCGTTATGTTCAAATTTTGGGAGAGAAAGGTAAAGTCAGGTAAGTCTGTAGTAAAAATTGTATAGTATGTAATAATGTGAAGAAAATGTAACACTGTTCACATAATAAGACATTTTGATAAATTTTACACGTAGAAGTACGTAATATATGCCCAGTTGTAAGCCTTCAATAGATATGCCTTTTATAATCATCAGCGGTTTACTAGAAAAAAAAAAAGAAGTGTTAAACAGTGTCAATACTACACGCTTACCCAGCAAAGAGGGGCAAGTGTGTAATCGTTCCGCATTTTAAATATTAATAGCATTATCCTTTAGTTCGGCCAAGTGTGTAATACTATACTGATGCCTTTTTAATAAGGTATGATAAATTTACAAGATATCTAAGTTATTACACGTTAGCAGATGTGAATTTTTATTTGTAAAACTAGTATAAGGTTTAGTACATTAGTAATATAATAGAGGACATCTTTATTTTAATTTTAAAAATAAATGTAGCCAATCTACACACTTGCCCCGGTTACACACTTACCTGACTTTACCTTATAAAGTAGACTTCATTTCAAACTAATTTTATTTAAAAAAAAAGTTATACAAATCAATAACAGGCATGTGATTGTTAACGTCCCATAATAAAATGTTGTCCTAAAATAAATATAAACACGTGCCGTAGTGCATACAGTAATTTCTTTGAGATCTATAAAAAAGAGTACTGGAAATTGATTTATGATAAATAAGGTTCTTAGTTATTTCGTAAGTGCTGGACCGCGAATATCATAGAATAAAGCTTATTAGTGAGTGGACACGTTTTCTTTATTCAAAATGCCTTACCGATTTTCTTCTCAAGAGTATGCGGACATGTATTTTGTGTATGGCTACTGTAACAGCAGTGCACGTCAAGCAGTTATTGAATACCGACATCGGTTTCCCGGTAGACGCATTCCCTATTACAAAACGTTTCTGGAAGTATACAGAAAATTTCGGAATGCGGACTGCGTGATTATCTTGTCGACTGAGGGCTAAATTTGCCAGCAGACTTAGAGGAAGAAGCAGTAGCTATTGTTACAAGGGATCCAACTCTCAGTGTATGTCGAATCACTAGACAACTAGGAGTGCCACAAATGACAATTTGGCGAA
>RXPK01002062.1:0-96254 GCA_004143645.1 Protaetia brevitarsis
GTGCAATAACATAAATTAAAATATTAAAAATATCTAGAGAATTATATGCTTGAGTATTTAAGTTAATAAAAATAATTGAGGAATATTTGAACTTTGTTTGGGGTGCCTAAGCTATGAAACTACCCAGTGAACCAAATTCAAATTTCCCGCAATTATTTTTAGTAACTTCAACATTAAAGCATGAAATTACCTAGGATTTTGTATTAGATTAATAGTTATTTGAATACCTTTAAGTTGAAGTTACTAAATATAATTGCGGGAAATTTGAATTTGGTTTACTGGGTATGTGAGTGGTAGGATTTTGTAATGAATTCAAAACTCCTTGTTTAAACAATTCTTACATCTAATAAAATTAAATTAATATCTTGAATGACTGAAATAGGAAAATATATGTCGCAGATTTTATGTCATTTGAAGATTTGATAATTCTACCTCCACATATTTATTCAATATTTTTTTAAACAATGCTTGGAAATTCGACAAACATAAACACATCCGATAGAGAAAAAGAAAAAAAAAGGCAGATATTTTTCGTGTTAAACCCGCGAAATGTAAACACAACGTTACGCCAAAATTAATTGTAGATAAGTAGATCGTTCCAATAAAATTGCATACCGTGTTACGTAATAAAGTCACATCGCCTGTTTATTATTTCGCTTTATTTATAACGCGTATTCAGTGCGGGTGAACCTCTGGACTCGATCGAATTCGCACGTTTCCGTACGTTGTTTATTTGTAAAAGAAGGATATAGGTATAGGTACGATTTTTAACGAGTCCATGTTGATTTCTGATTTGCTCCGTTTGCTTGTTCTGACTTTTGCGAATTCTGCGAGTGTGACGACCCGCCCGCTATGGATCCGACTCTTAAATCATCGAATTCGTCGGCGAATATTGCCGACGGGCATAATAATAGACGGAAGGAATCGCATGGAATGTTACAAAGGTCAAGATCAGTGGCGTGGCGTTGGTAGAATGGACTGAAGGTATACGAATTAAGTGAACAAAATTTGTTTCGATTCATGCTTTTGGCACTATAAGAAATCCGGGCAGATGTACACTTTTAAAATCTCAAAAACACCGAATGCAAATTGAATTCTTTCTAATTGGCACGCATTTTACGCTATTATTTACCAGAAATTTGTGGTACGCCATTGAGAAATACAATGCGAGGTATTTACGCTTTCAACCAGAGAGAAGCGGTTACAAGGAAACGCATTCTGTTCAAGTGTTATTAAATTTCTCAACCTAATTCCTCTGGATGTAAACATTCTTCATCTGATATTATTTCAGATTCATTTCGGCAATAAACATTTCCACTAAAATCTTATACAGGTGTCTCAGCTTTTAGTTTACAGGCATTATCTACATTCACTGTATATTTTAGTTACTACAAGACTTCTACTGCAGTTAAAAATGTTAAAAGATTTATAATAAGGTATTAATAAGTTATAAACGTTTATTTTTAACACGATCTGATACTACTACACTATTGTTCTGAATTAAGTTCGCTAACAAATTATTTTCACAGCAAAATGTGGGTTGAGGTTATGTAAGGTATATCTCGGTAGTTTAAAGAAATTTTATGGGAGTCATGATTGAACTATGTATATACCTAATATACTTACCGAATTCTCAGCTTCAGGTATTTCTGCCATTATGTTAATTAAAAAAAAGCACAACTTCGCCGCTTAGCCACAATCTGATCTGGTCACAATTAAGTCACAACAGCCAGCAATACGCAAACTCTACTTATGCTAACGATGTTACATTTAGATTACACAAAATACATTTCCTAAATGTTACAATTAAATATTTAAAAAAAAGTGTTTCATGTAACTTACAAATATATATGTTGCAAATTTTACTCCTAAGAATTTTGCTGTTATGTTCCATTTACGTTTTTTATTTACTGGGTAGACTTATACATAGTCAAGCAACGATAAGTAAATCTCAAAATAATACTAGATGAACTTCAGGAAGCACCCCGAGCACCCCTTTTAGGGATGCCATGGTTATAGGTTATAGTAGGCACTGGCGCAGTATATACCCTATCCAGTAGTTTCACATCGTCGGTAACATGGGTTTCAAATATGGCGCCCCAGGAAATTCGCGGTGTCGCATATGTGGGTGAAATTGTAACTAAAACTATTTGAATTTGTTTACAAGCAAAAATCTAACCTACAAAGCCGTTCCATTCTGTCATTTTATTATAGAAGTGACAGATGTGCGATTTTCTGTCAATTGTCAGTCTGTTTGAGTATATAGGTTATTTTCGTACCCACTTTGCAATTATTAGTTGGAAATATAGCCGCCAAACGCCATCGCGAATTTCCTTAAATTGATAGACAAAACATCAAAGGCGCCGACACTTAGTGAAACTATTGGATAAGGTTTATACTGTGGCACTGGCGTATATAGGAGGGGGAGGTAATGGGGTTAATCCTTCTTTTTTCCCTTTTTTTTGTGTAATTACCTCTCCCATGATGACACTTTCAAATTGTCATCAGTCAAATTATCTACGCGCCTGATAGTAGGTATATCAGATTATAATACCAAATAAAACGGACTGGGAAACAAGCTTTCTAGTAAGAACGGACTCAAATTGGTATACAGATGGCTCTAAAACGGACTACAGCGTCGGAGCTGGAATATAAGCAAAGAAGCCTAAAAAGGTCTTTCAGTAAGTTTCAGCAAAGCACAATAATGGTATTCCAGGCTAGGCAGGTTGCTGCAATTCATCATTATGTCAGAGAAATAGAATAAAGATGGAGCGAGTTAGGTAACACCAAATATTATTACTAGTATATTTATATTGTATTTGGTAAAACACTTACGATTTCCACGGAACCTTTTAAACGGAAAATTTTAAAATATTTTTCTAGAGTCATACTTAACTAAATAACATAGAATACTACTGAATGAGTTAAATTATAGTATAGGTTTCCAGTGTTATAGTTCTCAGCAACCGTTTCTTTTTCGACATTACAAGTGTTGATTTTTGCCTTCTCGGGGAGAATAAATTGATTTATAGACTAGTAAAGTATTTAAATGTAATAATATTACTCTAAAACATGTTAGTCATAATTAAATTACTCCTATGATTAGAAAAAAAGTTTAAAATTTATTAACAACCGTAATAGCCAAATTTAAATTTTCCGCAATTATTCTTCTAGTAACTTCAACGTTGAAACATAAAACTACCCACTATTTTGAGCTACATCAATAGTTATTTAATGCCTTCATGTTGAATTTACTAAAATAGTGGCAGGAAATTTAAATTTGGCTATTAGGAAACAAACGAGCCGGGTTGGGCCGAGATAATTGCCAAAATGCGCACCTCTATATTGCTCCTTAAATAAATTATAGTTAAAGGTTCGATTCAATTGATAAAGAAATCCAGCTATAGCAAGAAATTCCTGATAAAACCCATTGCAGTTGTTATAGATAACGTCAATCAGTAAAGTAAAAATTGTAACCATTTCTATCTTAAGTGCTTTCTAGTAGGTCTCTTATATTGATAAAGTATTTGACTTTATCTCATATTACGCCAATTTAAATAGATTAATTGATAAACTAGCTCTTATAGAATTAAATATTAAATGGAATATAATTTTTGTTCGATCGATTAACAAGCTGCAGTAAAATTTGCAGAGTAAAGCATTATTTTGAAGTATCCATATATGCTATGTATCAAAATCATATATTGTATTTATTGACGTAATAAAATACACGAATCCACGACGTCAAACGTCAGCTAAAAAAGTACTCTTCCATTATCAATGGTGAATAATCATAAATGGTTCACATAAAATTATGTTTACTACAAGGTTTTTGCATAGTAGACGGATATGATTTTTTATTGCGATGTATTCAATTATCAAGTTTAATTCTGCTTTTACGCAATTATTTTAAACTTCCTGATATTTGCTCTTTTAAATCTTTTACTTCTAATTAGGACTGTAATCAGAGAAGGGTGGCCAGGTCTGAGTCTTGGTAAAAAAAATGGGTTAAACTGCTATTAAAAAATAATTTTTATGTAGTCACCAAAAACAAATATATGTACCAATATATAATATATAACAAAATAGTTTAAAACAGAACGAAGAAATTATTGCATGAATTCTTACGTATTCTCTGCTGATACTGCTGTTTACTTGCTGTCTTTTTTTGTTAATTGTTAGTTATTTTTTTTCCAAATAAATTCCGAAATAATTTTCTTAGTTAGTCAATTTTGAAATACAAAAAAAATGGAAGAGTGGTGATATTAGAAACACATCTTGGAAATCTTGAAAATTAAGTAGAAATAGTGCGGAATCAGTAGGACAATATTTGGAACAAATCTGATTAAATAAATATGAATTTTATATCCGTATTGTAGCTTTTGGATTGTTTATATATATTTTTTTATTACCGAGTTTTTTCGGTTTGTCCTGTCATGTTATGCCACTGCCCACATAGCCAAATTTAAATAGCCCGCAATTATTCTTAGTAACTTCAACGTTGAAACATAAAATTACCTACCATTTTGTATTACATTAATAGTTATTTTAATGCGTTTACGTTGAAGTCACTGAAAATAGTGGCGGAAAATTTAAATTTGGCTAGTAGGGTGGTGATGGATTGGGAATCCAAATGGACTCGTATTTTGTTCTAAGTATGCAACATATCACGGAAACTTGACGTAAATGGAAAAGAACAAGCAACATATTCTCAAAGAACGGTAGTGTAGTAGATGTAAAAATAGTGTGACTACCATTTTACACTAATAACCGATTTAATCTTGATCAGGCTCTTTATTCTAATCAACTTAGTTACCTATATCAACTAAGGAAGTATTATAATTGCGAATAAATAATGGAAATCGGAATGGTGCATATTTTTTTATTTTAATTTTCTTGTTATTATATTTTTCTACATCTCGCTATAATTCCCCTTTATATTATTGATGCTGTTCTTGATGTGTACTTAGTTTGTAGTTTCATTTACAACAATTTTCCTTAAAATGTATCATATAATGCAACATGAGCCTTTTAAACTTTCGCCACGGAACTGTAAACCACCATTATATTTCTATACGTATATACCACTTTGTCCGTTGGTGTTACACCAATTACATTAGTGCATATTTTATCTCTCTCAGGTATGTAACGAGTGTATCTTCTATACTGTTTTAATTACAACTCAGTGTAGAAAGTAAACCTTTTATTTATTAATTTTCTCCTGTTGCATACATTAGATTTATTTTTAAAATCAGGTATATACATAAGTTATAATAATACAACACTTTGTCACTGCCAATTTTCTTTATAGGGCTTCATTAGCCGTCTTTTCCCTATTTAGAATTTAGATTTTTATTTGGAAGAACGAAACAGAAATAATGTACAGAAATAAAAGTATACGAATTATGTATGTGCAAAATATACATTCTTGAAGCAGCATAAGAACATGCAAACATGTTTGTTCTACATCCGCTACAAATAAAATAATTACTTATTTTTAGCTAACTAAAACAGATCTACAGAAGCAATAATACTGTCCTTGTCTATAGATATATCGAAACCATTGTTATTATAAGAACAATAATGGTCAAATATTTTTGAATACGTATATACATCTCATTCATTTAAGTTGTTTTGAACTTCAGAACAGATGTTTACACAAAATTGCTACTGCTGGTTCGATAAAAAATTGGATTAATAAAATAACTAAATGAAACATAATTAGAACAAAAGTAATAAAGAAAAAGAATTTAGTAGATAATTTTGAATAATTTGCAAGTTAACCTATTTATATAAAGATGGAGACACAACCTTGATGTAATCAACCTAACCTACAGGAATCTGTAACTCAGTCAATTGTCATTTGTCAAATCATCAATGTCATGTTTATAACGTGTATGTGTGAAATTTCCTTATTTACATGTTTTTAAGATTAACTTGTATTTTTATTGCCAAATTTAAAGTGATTATTATCGTGGATTAAATTTAAGAAGAAATTAAACCTCCAATATTCTTACTAATTATCTAAATTTGCAATGGCAACACCTGATCCGATTGATTTGCTTGAAAAGCGTATAGCAGCCCTGGAACTGCAAATATTGCCGCAGGACCAGAACGTGGAATTAAATAAAACGCAAGCAGTCGCTGATCTGCTGATCCAAACGCATACAATGATTGCAACAGCCCTGAGTTGCAGAGACGTAATTAGTTCTATATTGGAGAAGCTACCGGTAATAAATGAATATCTGAATCCCATGTATTCCGAGAACGAGTTAGAACTTCAAGCCAAGCGTCAGTACGTTTTGGAACTGTATCCTGAATTAAAGCAGACGGCAACATTAATCGGCGAATTTGACAATGTCAAGGGTGTTACCGACTCTAAGTCTATCACTCGGATAACAGATTTATCTGAGAAACTAGAAAGTTTAACAATTTCTTCCCTTAGCACTTATGACGAATGTAAAACGATTACCGGGAAAGTTTTAGAATCTCTGCAGCAGTATAATGATATCATAAAAACAATTAAGGTTCTCTTTGCGCAGTTGGAGTTTAATGTTAGTGAGATTGAAAATGCTTTGGCACCAAAATCTCCTCTTGATGACTAAATGTGTTACTTAAATTATTTAATAAATACTTAGGTCATATTTTATATATTTATTTATTTTTAAGTTGTTTTTCATTGTCTTTTGGTTTATATTGTTTGTTGTCTTTTAATTCTGTCCTATGTCTATGTTTAGAATGTAAGATGTGTATTGCTAGGTAAATACAAAATTGTTATTTTAATTAAAAATGGTATTCGAATAATATTAATGGTCAAATATTAAAATTTAGTTCATGTAAGTTATAAAGTATTTAATAAAAAAAAATAATGTTTGTGCAGTTTGTAATATTCGAATTATAGATTCCTGGAGATATTTTTTTTTAAATAAAGTTGAATAAAATAAGTTTATAGCAGCATCTATTGACAGAAATTAATTATAAGTTCACTTAAATACAGGAATCTGTAATAGTTGTGTATTAGAGGTTGTCTAAATAAGGCATTTTAAGAAAAATATTTTCCTTGTACTAATAAAATATTTGTTTAAAAGAAAAAATGAGACAGCATTGTTAAATTCTAGAGAAATAAAACATCATTTTACGGTATCTAAATTTTATTTATTTTTAATATTACAGGTAATAAAAATTTAACAGTAAAAATTTATTTACATGGTCTTACACCGTCACCTTACTTGCTTATTGGCACAATAATATTGTTTGTGACTAGCGGTAATCCCTACATATGTAGTAGCAAAAATAATTCGACCAAAGGGAAAAAGTATATTTCGTTTTTGTGTTTCTTTTATTATATTTTTTTAATATTATACACACCTTCTTACATACGAGGCACAATTTTGAAACTGCAAGTGCATTCATTCGTATTGTCGTTCTCATTTATTTTTTTTTTATTTGGTAAAGTTAACGCAGTTAAAAAATAGCGCCCGTACGAGTAGACAATCACTCACTTGGACGGATATATGACCTTCGTATAAAAAATATGATTACAACAGATCCACGATAAAAAATATAGTTTTTTTTTTCTTAAGAATACATGTACAATATTTACAATTTTTGTCTATATATATTTTTTTATATATAAACTTTCTACTAAACAACATTCAAATTTCCCGCTATTATCTAGTAACTTAAACATTGAAAAATGAAATTACCAATGATTAATTATTAAGGGTAATTGCGGGTAATTTGAACTTTGTCAAGCAGAACAGGGTAATGATGGTTAAAAAGTAACGGTTTCACACTAATTATACTAATTACAGATACACTGACACTATATTCTTGTTAATCTTTGATTTATGATACAGATGTAAAATGAATTGCTAATAAAATTATTGCGCTGTACATAAAAATTTAAAATCAGTTTGGGGCGAAAAAAAAATCGTTATAAATTATTTAAAAATATATCTGTACCAAAAGGATTTAAACTTTTCCTAATTTTACGGCATTATTAACAAAATATTGAGCGCATGACATATTACATACATTTCATCAGTCGTTTATTTCTATTAATTGTAATAATTAAAAAGTAAACCCAATAACAGCAACAGCCAGATAAAATAAAAAGTATTAATGTATGTATATTGATCTCCTCCTTGATCTCTTCTTTTTTCATTCAAATTGGAAGACACGACAAACGTTCTCAGTGATGTCAAAGTACGAGCTTTTCGTTTTTATTAGTTTGTCTTAGGTATTCGTTCGTAAATATAATAAAATAATTTCTCTCTTTCTTTTTTATAACCTAATATCTACAGACGCATAAATTATTACGAATGCTGAGTTCTCCTTCCTATTGTATTTGATATCCATTTTCTAATCTTTGGATTGATTGAAGTGTATATCGAAGGATGCGTACTTCTACCACAACTGTTGCGGTAACTTTGAATACCGTACAGTTGCCACATGTTGTCCACTCCTGAGAAGCACATTAGTGGTGATCCTTCATCATTCTGTTGAAGAAAAATTGTATTATTATCACAAATTAAAATTAATAAAGAAATGTTGTATTTTACGCGTCTTGCTGAGCATAAAAGTGAGTTTCTTTCATGACTACCTCTGCCAGTTAGACGCTATTTTCAAGAGAAGTCTATTGAAGTCTATTGCAACCTTGGAGAAACATCCGGAGCTAGTTCAAGGAATTAATTCGATCAATCATTTTTCCAACAAGAAAAAGCTGATCGTGTTTTACTGAACGTAGTTGGTAAACGTTTTTTCTCCAAGTGACAGGTCGGTTGCTTAAAATGCAATATTTCACTGGAATACATTGCGGATAAATATTCTTACAAACTGTTAACCAGTGTTGACAATGTTGCGCAAAATTTTTTTAGGTTATGTTTCAGTGGCAAAATGACGTTGACATATGACAATTTTCGATCACCTAGGCGGTATTTATAAATAACTTTAGAATTTGTACTTACATAACAATTGATTTCATCGGATTTATATCCAGCGCATAATTTATCTTTAGTTACGTGACCATTGAAGTGCAATGTTGAATTACATTCATCCTGATCGATAATAGGAACTCTCAAATATCGAAGATTTCTTTGAGAACTCGATTCTGTAAATAGAATTTATATAAAATCGATATTCATTGGATATTAACAGTGTTGCCATACCATGCGGTTTACTGAAACTCCAACCAGCGGTGACGCAAATTTGCTGTGGTTTGATTGGTTCTTTCCGCTAGACAGATGGCGCTGGCGTTGTCACCGAAAACCAGCGGCGTGCTCAGCCGGATCAGAACCATATCGTTGTCGAATTCGAATCGATTGTATTTGGTCTGAGGAAAATCGATAAATTAATTATGCGAAATGATTCTATACTTACAAAAATTTACCTGGGGATGCACGACGATTTCGTCTACATATCGTGCTTGCACTGACGAATTGTCGGCACTGAATAAATGTGAAGAACCCGCATATAAGATCCAATCTTGCGGTTGGACGCTTCTACCTACAGCCTCTGCTATGCAAGAGTAACTAGCTATGCCCCATGACGATGCTAGTAAGGTGGAAGTGCATTGGATGTTGCGCCTCCTATTAAATAGAAGGCCAACATTCGGCCAGTGAATTTCCGAGCTGTTGGTATCAGAATCGAGGGCTTGGACATAGGGCATTCGACCACTTTCACAAGCTGTTGGAATTAGCCGATGGTAATTGTGTATAGGTGAAGAAATTGGTGCCTTGGAACTTACCAAATTCGTTACAGGTGATTTGAGTCGCAGTCTCACATTTTTCAGCGCTGAGTTCCAATTGCGATAGCAAGGTGGTTCCAAAACGACGATTTTCTTTCAAATGATAGATGGTCGAGTTGTAGTCCTTTGGAATTTTTATTTCCAGGCTGCTGTTGAAGGTGGAATACCCAATTGCGGCAGGCCAATTCGGAGTATGTAGAATTCCAGGAATTGGAGCAAACGGGATGCCAAGTATTGTTTCTGTTCTGGATCTATAATATTAAATAAGCAAATGAATGATAACGTTTGGGAAAAATGTATCTGATCGAGACGACTTTGATTTCATTGATTTCTTAACTAATTAATTCTTAATCTAATTTAAATCTAACATACTAAAGATATGTCTCAGCGCTATTTGCTCCAGCATCTGTTCCATTGATCTTCATCCTATCCATCTTCAAGCAATTCCATTCGTCTGAACGATCAGCACATTGCTCAATACCATCGCAAACGTAATCTAAATCGATGCAACCCCCACCAATCACACATTTAAATTGGCCAATACTGCAATCTGTAATCAGCATGGACATATTTAAGATTAAAATTTACTTACTACTCTGATTTCAAGAAGTTAAAAAAAAACTACTTACCACAAAGCTTCTCATCTTCATCGTTAAGGCAATCCCCTTTACCGTCACACCTCCAACTCAAGGGTATGCAGGCGTCTTGCTGGACGCATTGGAATTCGTTATTCTTACAGAAATCCTGATGGCAATCGCGTTCGTCATTCCTCTGAGGACACTGAGCACGGCCATCGCATTTCCACGATAATGGAATACATCTTCCGTTGGGTTCACATTGGTACTCAGTCGAAATCGCATTGCCAAACATCTGAGTAGAAGATTTTGGTTTTATAGCATATGAGCTTGTTAGAGTTCTGATTTGTGTGTAGTGAAGTGCTAACGTGTGTCGACTCTCTCCGTAAATTAGACCCAATATTTGGGAGTTTTCGAGTAATTTAATACACAACAATACGGCAAAACAACGTGTGAGATTAGGGTGATCGATTGAAGGGAAAAAGAAATAAAATGGAATAAACAAATAAGAATAGAAGTAAGTAATAATAACAATTTTAATTTCCAATAGCGGTAAAAGTATACATATTGGAGTATTTTGCCATCGCTGCAAAACTAGTAAGCGTAAGTCGAAAAAAGAAGGTCAGAGTTGTTACGTGCTACTTGA
This sequence comes from Protaetia brevitarsis, assembly GCA_004143645.1. Classification (NCBI taxonomy): domain Eukaryota; kingdom Metazoa; phylum Arthropoda; class Insecta; order Coleoptera; family Scarabaeidae; genus Protaetia; species Protaetia brevitarsis. The sequence goes on from RXPK01002062.1 coordinate 10,970, forward strand.
GGATAACGAATCAGTAGGTAAGCGAGAAAAATACGGCTATATGTGGCCAGTGGTCGAGGCGGGCTAGGTCTGAGTCGAGTAGGGCTCTAGTACACCGCTTGAACGATGTTGAGTCATTGGAACGCTGATAAGAAACGTGGAAGATAAGGCGACGAAATAGAGGAGAATAAAGACAACATATTTAGTAAAAGTAAAAGAAAAAAAAAACACTAAGGTCACCGGAACAAAAGAAGGCAGAAGAGGAAAGAAGAGAGTACAAACTCAGAAGGACACAAAGAAACACAAGTGATGGAATAATTGAAGGGAATGATGAACCAGATAATTGAAGACTTTGACTAGAAGTAGTGTGGAATTAAAGAACGAAATAAAAGAGCTAAAGGAAGAAATAAAGGAGAACAAACTCGAATGGAGCAGGTAGGAAGAAGAGTGGGAGTTGGAAAGAAATCAACTAAAGAAAAGAATCGAGAAATTAGAAAATAAACAGGAAAAGGACGAGAAACATAAAAATGAGAAACAGAACCATATTATACTGAGATGGGTGGATGTACGGTGAAGCTAGAAAAAGGAGCGACAGAGTAGTTCTTATGACATGAGTTATAGGTAAACATCAAAGTAAAAGAAAGCTAACATAATAAAGCAAGATTAAGGATTCCAAATAATAAAAGCGGAAATGGCAACATTCGAAGTAAAGGAAAAATAATGAAGGCGAAAAGTAAGTTGAAAGGGACAGAGAAATACATTGACAACGATTTGGCAATAGAGGAAAGATTCATCCAAAAAGAATCAAGAACCATTGGGGCGGAAGAACGAAGCAAAGAAAACGAGGTAAAAGTAATATCAATTAAAAATGGAAGCAAAAGCAAAAAACTAGTACAAGCAACGGAGCAGGAAAATGATATAATGTGATATTGGTAGAAAATCGGACAAGAAAAAAGGACAAGAGCTTAAAGAAATCAGACAGAAAGGATATGGCAAAGGAAAAAGCAATGAAACGGAAGTGTTACGTCCCCATCTTTAGATTTAAGTTATTTTAGTTCTAAGAAGTAGTGAATGCATCTTCCTTTGTTCTATTATGTCTTCATTTTAACAAACACCTTGTCATTTTGTAATTTACGACTACTTGAGTCCCTTTGTACACCACCCGCAATTACTTTGTAACCCCACCAAGGGAAAAGTGGCCAGTATAACAAGGGACTAGTAGTTCAACCATATTGTAATCAATAGTTATCGTCCGACCACTTAACATCACTGTAAATATTTCCATATTATTTTGTTATTAAATAAATAAGTGTTAAAAGAAAGTGTGTGTATCAAACAACCATACAGTCCACAAACAACAGGAAGTATTGAATAGGGGAAAATAAGAACAAACAAAAAGAGATACTAAGAAAGGTGAAGGCAGAGATCTTGAATAAACGGGTTGCATATGAAGAGCCAGTAACAAAAAAGAAGTGGAAGAAGCGATGAGAATATTGCGAAAGGAAAAAGGAAAAAGATGATTAAAGCAGCAACCTGGCATGTAAGAGGGACAAATGAAGAAGAGACAATTAAAGAATTGAGTGGAATAATGGAAGGATCCGAAGTAGATATACTTGCACTGCAAGAAACGAAGCAAAAAAGAAGTAGGAATAAGCAATAGAAGGATATAATTTCCTTAATAGCGGTGTAGAAGGAAGATACTTTGAGTTGGTTTTACTATGGGTAGCACATCTAAGCAGGATGCCAGAACGCAAACATTACAGAAGAGTACTGAAAAAGGGGGGAAGAGAAAAAAAAGAAAAAGGTTAGACCGAAGAAGAAATGGCTAGATGCAGTGACAGTAGACTTAAAGACTTTGACCATGCTGGACTGGAAAAGTGCTTCACAAAGCACAACTCAATTTAAGGCATGGCCCTTAAAGGCCTGCAGGACCAATATATTTATATGAGCTTAGTGAAGGTATAATGATGTACTTACCACAATTTCTTTCATCGCTTCCATCATTGCAATTGACGACACCATCGCATACCATATACCTCTTGATGCATTGGCCACTTGTGCACTGTAATTTAGAGAAATTGTTTTAGAATCTTGAGAGACGTCCAATTCTAGTTTTATACCTGGAAGTTGTTTGGACATCGCTCTTCTACGCATCCAATTTCATCGGATCCGTCAGAACAGTCGTTAACAGAATCACATCTGTCAGCTTTTCAGGAATGCAATAACTTCCATCCCTTATCGAAAGTGTCCCATTGTTGCATTGGAATTGACCGATCGCGCATCTGGAGAAGCCATTCAACACGAAACCTTCCGTCACCGGCTTCACATCATCGAATCCTTTCTTCAAAGTATTTTCGTCATCCGAAGGAACCTTCTCCATCGATTTTCCTTTTTTCTCGTATAATTCTTTCTTGTCATGGGCGTAAATGTTCTTTTTACCGGCCCTGTAAATGGTTTCCGTCGCTGTTGAGTCTTCTTCTTCGTCGTTCAGATCGTTGAGGCGATGCTTGAACTTCTCCAAAACGCTTTCCTCCTCGACGCCATTCAAATTGTGTAATTCATTGCCCAAACTGTTGAAGCTCTCCTCTTCAACTATTTTCTTTTCTAATTTGGAGTTTTCCTCGTTGATTTCTAGGGGAATCACGTGTAAATGCGCCTCGTCATCGCCACCAGGTTGTATGATATCGTGCGGCGTAGTTTCCACCTCCTTTCTCTCAGTCGTTTTCAATAATGGTACGTGAGGCGTTGTAAAGTCAGACACCAATTCGGATACTTCATATTGGTGTTTGATTTCCGTTACTTTTTCATAACTATCTGTTACGGAATTCTCTTCACTGTCCGTGTCGTTTTTTTCATAATTCAGTACATTAACAATATCTGTTACTGTCTCGATGATGTGCGCGTGTACCGTGGGCATATCCTCAATTCTCACGTTACGTCCGATAATTCCGACCGAAGGATTGCTTCCTGAAGATGCTTGCTTCAAACCGAAAGTCGTAGTTTCCATGGCGATCAAATCTTCAGTGCTGGTGTTTGCATCTCTCGTATTATCCGCATCTCTGATAGTATTTTCAATCAAATCTACAGTTGCGGTAGTGGATTCTGTCGCATCCTCAGATTCGGTAGTAATTTGGGCATCTTCCAATGCCGCAGTGAGATTCTCATTAGTTTTATCGGTCTCCGCTGGTGATTTTTCCTCACTGGTACTGTTTAGTTTTAAAAATGTAGTTTCGAAAAATTTGTTACTATGGATGCTGTTGAGGATATCAGGGTTCAAGGTTGTTTCCATTTGAATTGGTTTCGAAGTGCTTTCTTGGGCCAATTTTGGCGTGGTGCTTTCTGGTGCCAATTTTGGAGTGGTGCTTTCTGGTGCCAATTTTGGAGTGGTGCTTTCTTGTAGAGCTTCGGTTGTAGTCAAATGAACGTGCGAGATTTCATTGGCGGATAGAGAATCCTGATCCAGCTTCACCATTTCTGGCGACAATGGTATTACTGTTAAGTTTTTGACATCCACCGGATTTGGATCGGCGGGATTTGTTGTGTTCATTTGGTCGTTGTCCAATCTCGGAGAAGCGGTGGAGGCTACAGCTTCAGCGTCGTGATACGCTTCTTCTTTATGGTATATTGCCGCGTGGTGATCTACGTCAGAATGTAGGATGTGAACTAATGTGTCGTTTTCGATTTCCGGCAAGAAAGGCGACATTTGCTCTGACAAATGATCGTGTTCGGTTGATGAGATCATCATGGTTTTCTGGGTGGTGGTGCTCTGATCTTCTTTAGTAGTTATAGTGGTTATTTCAGGAGATACTTCATTGTCTGCGGCGGTATGATTTTCAGCACTGTTAAATTCATCTAATTCTAACGATTTGTTGTTGGAGTTTATACTAAAACTAATTTTATGCAGAATAGATTCATTTGAGGATTTAATTTGTGACATTTCTTCATTCCGAACTGTCACAGTTTCTTCTCTCATTACTTCATTGACATTCATGGTAAACCCTTCTTTGGCTTGCAATGTCGTATTTTCCACATCTGCATCGTTTGACGTCGTTACTCCTGATTGCTCCATAACATTTTCTTCTTCTGTTATAGGCATTATAGTACTCATTTCTTCACCTTCTGTAGTGGTCCATTCAGGCGTTGCCGTTTCATTTCTGAGTAATTCATCTTGCGACACCAATACAGTTAGCTTGCTTTGTCTGTGTGTCGTTGTATTATCACTTTCTGAATCGTTATTTTCAGTAGATATTTCTGGAGTAGTTAACATTGGAATAGTTGTTATTTCAATCTCTTCATCCATTTGGGTAGTAGCCTTATTTTCGCTATAGGCTGTACTTATTTCGATGGATAAATCAGGCGATTGTGTTGTTGTATTAGCAGAAAGCTTTTGTTGTTCTTCATCAACCAATGTGGTGGTTTCAGTAACAGTCTCTTCGTCTGCGTTTAATGTCGTTATTTCTAGTACTACATTGCCTTCTTTGATACTTAATACAGGAATTGAGTCAACATTGACGGTGCTATCTTCTGTTGATGTAATATCTGTATTACTTTGTTCTTTGGCTTCCTTTAAAGGCTGTGTAGTCGACTCTGATTCATCAGGTTGCGTTGTAGATGCTGGTTCAACGTGTGTATCGGCTTCTACGGTTTCAGAATTGTCGTGCCCTTCTTCTTTTCGTGGTTCTCGGTCTGTCAAAAGTTCTGTGTCTGTGGTGGTTTGTACACTATTTGGACTGAAGATAAATGTTGCTTCTTTTGGCTGCTTTTCCTCATCTTCTTCAATCGTGTTAGAATCATCCTCAGAGCTGTCCCCAACTGTGTTGCTTCCACGTTTGAGAGATCTTCTCCTATAGTTAGATCCATATCAAATTGAGGAGATTCAGTTGTTGGTTCCATTGATGAGATTGTTGCACCATCGATGTTTCCAGTTATATGTTCTGTTGTTTTTTCTGAATCATTTTTCATTAACATGTTTTCAGTTTCTTTCTTTGACTCTTCCCCTGGTGTAGTAATAGCTACTTCTGTTACTATATTATGTAATCTGCGTTCATGTTCCACGATAACCTCTGTATGTACTTCGTTTTCTATAGGTAATTCATTCTCCGTGGATGTCTCAGGTTGCGCCTGGACTTCGGAGTTGGCAGAGTCGATTTGGTGACGTTCCGCACTTTCTTCTGTCACAGGAATCGGTTCGGAAATTATTTCAGCTTCAGTGCGCATGTGCTCTAAATTTGGAGTGGGCGTTGTGGTAGTAGGTTCTGCTTCCATGTAAATATGATGTTCATGTAACATTCGAGGTTGTGATTCTGTATTAGGTTGTTGTTCCGGCTCACTTTCTGTTGGGAAATGAATACGATCATCATTAACTTCATTTTCCGGTTGTGCTTCAGTAAAAGATTGAGTGTCATGTTCGTGTACTAAGATAGTTTGAGGTTCTGTAGTACGTTCGGAACTTGCTGACAGATCGAGTTGTGTGTGTTCTGTATCATTTTGAGTGTCTGGAGTCGATGTTGCAAGAGCTTCAGGTTGTTCAGTAGGTTCATATGCTGCGATAACATTAGGTCCTGAACTTGATGAGGATTCTACAATGGGTTCAGGTTCAGCAGTTGTTGTTTCAGGTTCTGCAGAAGGTTCCATATATGCGTGATGTATATGGTGCACGATATTAGATTCATCTTCTGTGCTAGGTTCAGGTTCTGCAATTGGTTCAGGTGATGTATTGGGTTCAGGTTCTGGATTTGGCTCAGATTCTGTGCTAGGTTCAGGTTCTGCGATTGGTTCAGGCTCTGCGGTTGGTTCAGGTTCAGCAATGGGTTCATGTGCAATATGGTATTCGTGTTCTGTACTAAATTTATGTTCAACAACAGATTCTGGTTCTGCGGTAGGTTCTGGTTCAGCACTAGGTTCTGGCTCTGCAGTAGGTTCTGGTTCAGCATTAGGTGCTGGTTCTGCACTAGGTTCTGGCTCTGCACTAGGCTCTGGTTCAGCATTAGGTTCTGATTCTGCAGTAGGTTCTGATTCTGCATTGGGTTCTGGTTCTGCACTAGGTTCTGGTTCTACACTAGGTTCTGGTTCTGCACTAGGCTCTGGTTCGGCAATAGGTTCCGGTTCTGCACTAGGTTCTGGTTCAGCATTAGGTTCTGGTTCAGCACTTGGTTCTGGTTCAGCACTTGGTTCTGGTTCAGCACTTGGTTCTGGTTCTGCACTAGGTTCTGGTTCGGCGCTAGGTTCTTCTTCCACATTAGGTTCAACGATTTCGTGTTCGTGCTGTTGTACTTCTAATTTGTAACAATTCTTTTTACCCTCATCAAGTTGTAAGCCAATAGGACAGCCGCATATAAAATCAGCCAGTGACGTAATCGAAGGAACAGAAGTACTGGCAACCGTTATTATCAATTTTGCATAAATCGATGATCTTTTCAGTACTGCCAGTTTTTTCGGAAAGAATGTCATCTATGAGGTAACCTTTGATGATATAATTGCTTCCTCCAGGCTTTCATTTAATTTCTGCTCCATTTCGTCTGTTTCGACAGGTTCAAGCCACACTACCCTATATTTCACCACGACTGAACCTGGGCTAAACAGATAAATACATGTTAGAGTCGATATTTGCCTCATGGATACACGATTTCTTACCTAAATTGAACTACCTTAACATTAATCCTGGAGTCATCATCCCCTTCGAAAACCTTCTTCAGTTGCTCTTCGATCTTCTTAGCCAATTCTTTGTATTCAGTGCTGTTTTTGTCGTTCAAATCAGGCGAGAATTTCATATTCTTCAATACTATTTCGGACTCCAATGCGCGTGGAACTGTAACATTACTTCAGATAAGACTTCCGCGGTTGATGCCGAGCTTTATTAAGCTATTACCTACCTGATATCATTGTAGTATCGGTCGGAATTAATGAAGGCACGGTACTTATGGGTAGGCTGGGCGTTGATGGTGGATTTTTATTGCCTTGACCAAATATTCCCGCTGCTGCCACTTTGTCGTCGTCAGTTGCTGTCGTTACTGGACCACTGATGTGCCTAGCCTGAGATTCTTGTACTGGTTGTGCTTCAGGACTTCCAATAATTCCAACTGAAAAGTAATTATGTTATAAATAACAGAAAATCGACCAAAGACATTTATTAAGCATTCTAGTAGCCTTGCTTGTTGAAGGTTTTAATAAAGATTGAATTTACTTCGGTTTGATTAGAATGAATAACTTAAGTAGAGTTGCGACCTAGAAACTTAGAATTATTAGGCATCACGAGCTCTTTAACTCTTTTACTTCGAATAAATTTGGAATGATCATTTTGGGGGCAAAATGTAAAGTAAATAAACGAAAATGAAATGGCCTCTACCATCATAACGTTTAGGAATAATAGGAGCTATATGGACTACTCGTAGTAGCAGCAATGACATGCCTTCTAGACCTCCATCCTCTCCATTTGGTGATAATAGGCGAGGCAACAATGAGGTATTTCAGACTGCACGAACTACCAAGTGACAAGTATGCAGACCTGGGACAATAATATTGTCCATCATGTGGAAGGCAACTTTTTGGGAATGAGAACAGGCCACATGATTTCAACATAAACTTTTAACAGAAATTTTGAGGTGGAAATCACAGATCGGGTAAGCTAGAATTAATCCAACTACAAAGACAGGTTCGGAGAATGGATCTGGTTTACAAACGGATTAAAAACAGAAAACAGGATTGCAATTGAAATACAATGATTACCCTTCCACTAGAAAGTCTATTAGTCGCAGTAAAATAACTTTCCTGTAAGTGCCCGGATATTCAGCATTCGAAGGAAACGAAGAAGCCGATGAGTTAGTAAGAAAGACATCATTTGCTTTATATACAGGCCCATAATCTGTTCTGGGATCGTCTGAAACCACGGCATGAGAGCAGGTAAGTAATTGGGTCAAAGAGAAACAAAAAGAACACTGGAATAATACACCTAGGCAAACTCATGGTAAGATTACATGATCTCAAGGTACCATGAAAAAGGCTGAAGAACTACTGCAGCTCAATAGGATCACCTGTTCATCGTGACAGGTCTCCTAACAAGACACTGTAAGAACGCCTGCAGAAAATTGGGATCAACACTAGAGATACCAACTGTAGATTGTGCAATGAGAGGACAGAGAATGTTTACCACATTCTGTGTGAATGCAAGGTTCTAGACGTAAGAAGACAGGCACTTTTTTGGTAAGCCAAAAATGATCCCAGAGGACTAACTTCGATCAACCAGAGACCTGTAAAGGTTAGTGGGCAATTTAATGGGTAAGAGAAATGGGAGACTAAATACAAAAGTCTAAAGGCTGCAGTGTTCCCGGAGACTTTATGTCAGACAGTTCCACAAAAAAAACATATGATTATGAAAATGGTGGTCATTAGTACGTTTAATATTAGGTGCCACACAAGGAGATCAGTATTCGTAGGAGTTATTGGCTCTAACCCAGTTAGTGCTTTGAATTTCAACTTTGCAAATCAACTTTAATGTTTAAGTTTTGAGGAGCAGTGTTGCCAACCTCTGGGATACGAATTACCGCACCCTAATGAAAAAAATTACCGTATTTCTAATAATTTTGCCGTACAATTCAGAAAATATTATAAACGTAATATTTAAACTTTAAAACCTTTTTCAAAATTCTATGTAAAGTGAACCCAAAATGAGAAGTATATGTCTCATCATTCGTTTTGAGCGCTGGAATAGTCGGAAGAGTCTATTATATTAGCTTTTAGGGGTGTTCCTGTCACTTTGACAGAAGTATTTCATGTAATTTCTGTCGTAAAAAATTACCCCCACCACTGATGACTTTAGTTCCTTTATTCTGATGACGACATATGTACTTTTCATTTTGGGTTCACCTTATTGGTTAATTTCATTAGAAATAGAACCAGATTTCATTTTTATGTTTTTCTGTTTCTTTTCATAGATATTTGATAAGAATAATAATAATGCACATAACCTGAAATTTATTTTCAACTCCTGATCGAAGCCAAGAATTCTGGTAGTTGAAATCCAGAATATTTGAAATTCTAAGAATAAATAAAAATACATGTTTCTTAAACAAAACTTTTTATTTTTTTTGGGGTGTTTGTACCATCACTATCACTATTTTGAATTTTAAACACACGTTTCCTTGAACAAGAAGAAAAGATACTATGACACAAAACGGAAGGAATTTATAGACCTACGTCATTGACGTCATTGGGGGAAACCCATAATCTTAGTCAGAAAATAAAATTACTTTACCAAGAGGTTGAGAACACTATTATTTTGAAATAGAATTTTTATTGGAAAAAAAGTTGTTTTTTTTCTTGAAACTCTAAAAAGTTTATGCTAGACTTTTTAAAATTACCGTACAACTGCGTACGGTAAATGATTTCGGACCGTATACTGTATTTATGCCTATTTTAGCGTATAAATACGGTAATTACCGTACAGTTGGTAGCGCTATGAGGAGTTTGGAAGGGACAATCAAAGAGTCTGTTGTTTAGGTCGAGAGGAGTGCTCTGAATTACCTAGCATGTTATCTTAATAACCTTCAAGGAGAATCCCGTATTAGCAGTGATAATGATGCTAGCTCCATCTATGAATTTAATTATGTATTATTTCGAGTATCGTTACTTTGGAGTCTGTTAGATGGCGCTAACATAGTAGTTTTCTTAAATAACTGTATAGAGGGTTTAAATCTATAATAAACTTTATGTGTAACTACTACAAAACAATAACTCTTTAGTGCGATATACCAATTATATTATATAGGTACATATCTTAGGCATTACACACGAGAGTATTAGAGAAAAAAAAGCTGAGTCAAGGCTGAGTGAGTGAAATGTAACAATAACCGATACAGACTTCGAACTCGAAGGTTGTTCGACCTCAAATTAATATGAATAAAATTCCCCTAGGCGAACTTACGTCCCAATTATCACGCATGCAAGCGCGCTACAAGACTATCGTGTCGATTCTAGTGTCACCCAGTCGACACGAACGTTGGAAAGGTGGCAGAGAAAATCGAATGGAACCGTGCCGAAGTCTTACGGCGAAATTTCACTGCGCATTTGTTCCAGCGTCCCGTTTTCAATTTCATCACTTAATTGTAGCAGTAATTCGAGCAACATCCGACGTTAGAGATGAATGCACTTTATACGACTAGTATCCCATGAGAGATATTTTGAATGGCATATGAGAGGATTCGTGTACATATGTGCCAGTATGCGAGTGAAGAGTTGTAATTAAGTCTGTGGAGAACGTGAAAGGACACCGTTAATCTTTTAATTATTCTTGTGAATATGTGTCGTTCACATATTCCATATGGGGTGACGAGTATACTATAAGAAGACACATATACATATTGGTTATATCTTTAAATAGAATAGATTTCCGTAGATTAGAAAGGACTTCAGGTATTTGGGTACACTTAGAAAAGTTTAATTATTTTTACTTTAATATATTTGCCATATCCAATTTATGTTACATTTATTATAATCAATCAATCATCAATAGAGTCAAAAATTTGGCCTAAATGTCAGTTTTTTTTTTTAGTATGAACATTGAAAGTCCTTTTAATCGATCTTGGTTTATTTCTTGTGGAGTTACACTTCTTATTTACATAGCTGTATGGTGCTAGCAGTCCTCTTTGGAGGGGTTTTGTGTAGGAATTAGATTCAAAGGCAAAAGAAGGTCAATACGGGGTAAGAAATGAGCTATCCATATCTCACATCGGCTTCCAAGTTTAAAGTTCTTAATTAGAGATAAGAGGTTCCATTTTATTATTTAATATCATTAATTTATTATAAACAACTGCTTTTTCATATATTTTTGTTCGAATTTAGTTAAAATTTCGCGATTTAATACTTATTCATTTTAAAATCTTCTCGAATACGCAGCTAATGACCTCTGCCTTGAGACATAACTTTTAAACCATCAGAAAAATGAAAGCACCGGAAATTAAAGAAAAAAACAAATTATTTTTTTAACATTATTATTATTTTTAGTAGTTAGCAAAAGAAAGAGAAAGAGATTAACTTACTTAACGTTGAAGTTAACGTCAGAATAAAATTCTATTTTCTGCGTTTTATTTTGAAATATTAATTAAATTGAAATTATTTCTTTCAAATAGGGCTATTAAATCAACACTAGAACAATGAAAGTAGCAGTAATTCTAAAAATCCTATGTTAAACCACACCAATGAACTATAAACTTATATTTTTAATAACATTAAAGTTCGCTAGTATTCAGTAAAAGAGAAAGAAAGAAGTTGACTTTGAAGTTAGTAATACAATAAAATGACATTTTCTACGTTTTAATTTTAAATATCAATTAAATTTAAATTGTTTCTTTTAGACAGTACTTTTAAACTAACCTAGAAAAATGAAAGCAACAAAAATTCGAAAAATCGCATGTTAAACCATACCAAATGAGCTACCAGCGACGGCTGGTGTTTACGTTTATACAAGGGCTATTACAATGATCTAATTTCTTCGTGTAAGTTCGTAAATGTTCGTATTTCGGACGATATCACACGAATTTCAATCATTGTATTGGCTCCGCCTGTGACGTATGCAACAGCCGCCACTGTGAGGTACCAACTTATATTTTTATTAATATTAAATTTCCCTAGTAGTTAGCAAAAACAGAGAGAAACAGATTAACCTTGAAGTTAGCATTACAATAAAATGACTTTTTTACATTTTACTTACGTCGAATTGTTTGTTTTAGACAGAAAAATGAAAGTGAAAATCGAAAAATCCCATACTAAACCATACCAAATGAGTTACCAACTTACATTTTTATTAACATTAAATTGCCCTAGTAGTTAGCAAAAAGAAAAAGAAAGAGATTGACCTACAAGTTAACCTCAGACAAAATTGCTTTTTCTGCTTGTTATTTTAAATATCAATTATAGTGAAATCTTCCTTTAAGTGTGAAATATCTGGACATGGAATCCCCAACCAGAAGTCCAAAGAAGGTGGAAGAAAGATATTAAATATAGTACTGGTTGTAATGACTGCTCCTCGTGGACTTTGTCCACTGGTACAGGTAAATTGTAAAATTGAAATCAAGTGGAATTAAAAGATGTTGTAGATAAGTTTGGTTGATATTGAGAACCCAATTGAAAATTATGCAACGTGGAAACATTATTTTTGTTAGATCCTAGAAAACAGGAGTGCTTAATAGAATGCTCGAAGAACAAGTAATTTGGTCAAATTAAAGATGTGTGTAACACTCGGTTGATATTAGCATACATATGTTTCACCTTATCAAGAATCATCAGTGCTACTGGTCAACCTAATGTATTATACGAAGAAATTCCTGAATATACTTAATAAGAGGAAGAATAATCGAACGAGAGTTTAAAGTGGAAATCTCATTATTAACGTGAAAATATTTAATAAATATTTTAACATTAATAATGAGATAATAATATCAACACACATTTTTAATGTGACCTAATTTTTAATTAGCGTTAGTAATTAACCTACGTATAGTGGCTTAAAGTCCTTCTACAATTACTGTTATCCTTTATAAGTTAATATTATAGTTTCAGATCGACAGTCTAGCAAATATCTTCACGTAACTAATGATATTTCCATCTTAAACTCTTATTCAATTGTTCTTCCACTTATTGACAATTAATTTGTTTTCAAAATGAGCAGTTTATGATAGGTAGCTTGTCTAACAACGACATGGGTAATTTTTATACATTTATTAATATTATTGTTATTTGGTGTGGTTATATTTATTTATTGAGTAATTTATTAACTTCGATATGTAGATTAGGCAACCAAATTTACTGCTTGATCTTTCAATGGAAATTTTTAGATTTAACCAGTTTAAATTATAATTCTGTAAAACATAATTTGGTGTTTTAGATTCCGAAAAAGAACACTTGACTTTAAGCTTCTTGACACCAACATAATTTTTGATTTTTTTTTAACGTAGGCAAACGTATTCCCAATTGCTTATTTAATTTTTTTATTAATATTTTCTGTAATTCATAGGAAATTGGGAAAGTAAACCACATCTTTTCGCACAAAAATAAAACATTTGCTACTCTTGTGAAATAATTAGTTACGATTGTTGGGATAGTGCATCAAATTCACAAATTATTTTTTTATAATTGATCTTCCTCTTTCACATGAAATTTCTAAATTTTTAAAGGAAATATCATCATTTCCAGCCACTTAAATATATATCTATATGTGAATGGAAGTTATATATTTGCACTTATTGCTATTAAACATGATCATAAAGTAAATTATGGGAAAAGGAATCTGGAAGTACTGAGCAGTTGGTTATTATTATTTTATCAATTTTGTAGGAAATAACAAATAAACTCTGTTATTTACCTTCTAAAGATGAACCGACTGGTTATTTAGTTGCAATTCATAATTGCTTCAAGATAATATTTCCAACAGTTAATGAGAAAATTGCTGCAATAATAACTGCTTTAAAAATAAATTATTAAATTGATTAATTCCACTTTGAATAGCAATTACACAATCTCTAAGAAGAAAAAAATACGTTGTTATGCCATTGTTTATCTACCCATGCAGGTGTATTAAGACGCAGTATGTATTGCATTGGCAATAAGTTATTTTAAATTGCAGTATTCATGTTTATTATATATGCAATTTATACATATTGTAAGCGGTGCAAGGGAAAGTTAGATTTAAACAAAATAAATAGGCATAAAAAAACGAAAAAGATATTTACGCAGTAGCTCTGGGCCAGAAATAGTAACCTATTAATAAAATTAAGAGCTAGAGCATGTTATCTTGTAAAACCTATGTTAATCGACCTTCCGATCAACTTAATATAGCTTCATGTTATTCATATTTCCTGTTTCTCTTCGCTATTTTTTCTAATGCGTTGTTAGTTTCTAGTTTCTAGTACGCTTGTAAAATAATTAAAGATCTAACTGTGTTTATAATCATAATCACGGAATATTTAGTCTAATCGCTTTTTTTGGTCATAATGTGTTAATAACTCAATAGTCAATGTAATAATTTGAGGTTAGGATTAACAATTATGAGAAACAATTAATATGGCTGTGTACAATGTACAAATATGTAACAAAACAGAAACAATATACTAAAATAAAACTCAAAAGATAATAATAAATCTATGTCATACGGAAACTTGAGATTATTTAGTTTGAACCTATAATTAAAACATTCCCACATAGAAAATAAAAACCGTTTGTCACTAAATTGTATGATGCGTTTAATGCACAAATTTTGGTTTCTCTCAATTATAGATTTTTTTAAAGTCAAAGGTAATTTGTTGTAATTTTATCGGCCGTTTGCACCGTTCGTGATTAAGTTATAATTAAAATTTAATCATAATTAAAGTTTAAGTTCCCTTGCACTGACTGCTTAACTAATAATTAAATCCTTAATTCGTGATTATCTTTAATCAGTACCCAAGGTACGAATTAACTCATAATCTTTTCCAATACTGGCATATGGTTGTCGCTTAAAGCTGAATACCTTTATGCCAGTAATAGTTGGTACCTCAGTATTGCACAATATAGCCATAAATGTGGGTGAAGAGGAAATCATATGAAGAAAAATTATATCAAGAAATTTTAAATGGACAACTTCATGAGATTAATTATGACGCTGTTATGATGTACCTGCTGCTGACGACGGCATTACTAATTAATGATTATTTCAACAATTTGTAATTCATTGGTATATAGAAATTAACTTTTGAACATTTTTTTGTATTTGTTTTCTTTGGCTTTTGTATAAACGAAATATATTTTATTTACTCTAAATGCATTACCACTTTGATTTTTTTAAAAGAAATATTGTGTATGTAATTAACCATAATTGTCCTAGTTTCTCACCTAACCTGGCACTAACGTTGACCTTCAAGAGCATTACAGAATTTTGTGTTATAGACATTACATCCACATTTATAATTCTTTATATAATAAGTAATTCATTAATTATATATGTATATCATAAATAATTTGTGATTCTAAACATGTCAAACTAGTTTTTTTCTTTTTTAATATACTAGTAATAAATCCATAAATAAAATATCCCTAGACTCACCAGCTGCCAGTATTCCAACGATCAAAGCTGCTGCGCCGACAATGGCCAAACAGACACCCCAACACAGGCACTTGTTCCTCTTTTTCTTGTTTCTCTTGTCCATAGTAACGTACAACTTTTCACCTCTGAAAATCAAAGAGAAACATTCATAGAATTGCCAAGCGAGTTTTTCATCTAAGCGAGGTTTTAGCTATTGAATAAGATGGGCGAAAATTTGCAGGAAAGAATGCAGCAGCAGTTGTTGTTAGCTATAAATTGCATCACTGTCGCAAGGCATCGGACATTTCGTGTTAATTCGCACTCAGCCTCAGCGGGGTTTTCGCACCAACACCCAATCACACCACCAACCAGCCTTCTTCTAACGCTCATATCTCTAAGTTTCGAAGTTATCTTTCTATTTTTGGAAAAAACCGAAGCTGCGTTTGGGATATTCTTGATTTCAGAAACTCTGGCCTCGTTTTTTTCGCATGATGATTGATGAAGTAGGATTGATATACAATATATACAAAGATTTACGATGTATGGATGAAATGAAGGCGTATACGCAGATTTTTAAAGTTTTGGGATTCCACATTTTGGAGCAATCTTTATGAGGCTTTATATTTGATGAATTTGCATCGACAACGCTTGAAAATCTCGAATCCCAAAACTCCCCCAAGATAATCTGCCGGTATTTTTAGATCAAGCTCGCAAATCGGGCCGAATTTCGACAATCGATAGGGACAACTTAGAGACACGAAAGCGCATCCCAGAACCTATGAGCTTCCCCCTGTTTCCGTATACATAGGTATGAGATGGTGTGTGGTATGAGGGAATGTTGGTACCGTGGACGATCTAAGGCCATTAGCCAATCCGGATATTCCAAAACCCCGTGTTCAGGCCTTGTCACCGACAGACCGTAGTCATCGATGCCGGAGGTCGCTATGGAATCTGCGAATGTGACGCTGCTGCGACCTTTCCTCGTAGAACTGTCGAAAATCAAGATTCAAAGAGTTGTTTATTTTCTGAGTAGATTTTTAGATATGTCGTTATTTTTTCATTAACTATAACCAGGTCTCATATTTTTTCGAGCATGGAATATCAAAAATGATTCTTTTGAACATTGCATACATACAAGGTTGCCAAAAAATCTGGACACATTTGGCGCTCTCTGGCGCTGAGAAATCTTGGTATTTTCCTGTAGTTAGTTTTGAAAGCCCTTGCTTGGGTTTATTTAAAGAAGCTGTTTAAAAAGTTAATTTAAGAATTTCCAATAAAAGGTACTGTGATGCACATCTCCAAGTATAAGTATTTAATTGAAGACATATAATTTTTTTGGATGTCTAGATTTTTTTTTTATTTTAGGGGGAGACTAAACAGATTTTGGACAAAAAATCAATTTTTTATGGCATTATTTTTTCTCGATAACTATGATCCATTATACATCTACAGACGTTGGTGTCATATTTTTCGAGCACTGAATTCCCAAAGTGATTTTTTTACACATTGCATACATACAGGCCAGAAAATCTGGACATATTGCTCTGGTGCTGAGATGTTTTGGTATTTCCCTGTAGCCAGTTCTGGAAATATTAGTTTTGAAAGCCCTTATGGACAATTTTATTTCAAATTTGTGAAACAGAAGATTTTCCGCATTATATTCGACGAGTATTTTTATATAAAAGTTCATAGAATGAGCGAAGACGTATTTGAAAAGTATCTTCGCTTATACGGGGTGTTCCAAAAGTAAGTGAATATAGGTCGTTATTTTTAACGAGATACCCTGTATATTATTTTATTTTTGAATATAACATTGAAAAATGATACCATTTAAAAAAATATTTAGTAATAACAGCAATAAACAACTTCTACTTTAATATTGTACAATCGTAACAAGGATGGCTTAGTAGAAAGTTTGCGTTTTAGAACAACAAGACTTAAGGTTGAATTCTATACATATCTGCAGTATCTGTAAAGCTATATGCAGATCTGTAAGCATATAAAACACATGCTTACAGACTTGAACATAATCTTATAGCTCTTACAGATGAGCATAGAATCCCACAATAAATCTTATAGCATTACAGTTAAAGATAACAAGTGGTAGCGTAGATAAAGGTGTATTATTTTTCAATTTAGAAATTAAAAATGGCAATCAGGATGTGTTATTCAACCTAACCAAGCATTTACCAGGTTTTGGAACATCCCGTATTGACGAGGGTATTTTTGAATTGCGAAAAAAACTTTAATAGCAAAAATGATTGCCCAATCGACAGTAAAAGTTGTTATAAGGAAATTTTCGTTTTGATAAATTAGAAATAAAACTTCCACTTTTTTTTAAAAAAAAATATTTTTAAAGAAAACACAAGCAAGTTGCTTATTGTTGCAAAGAGAATTAGATAAGTTTTACCAATAGGTAAAGCAAGACAGACACATACTGCTATTTAAATAAAAATCCAAGGCGTCGAGTTGGTGCGAACAGCATTTGTTGCAGCGGACATTTATTTATGTTAAAATATTTAGAAAAATGTGCAGTAGCAGTGAACAAAACTTGGTAATTATTAATTATAGATCAAGTCTTATTAGCGCTAGAGAACCGTTTTGTATGTTGTACGTCATGTTTAAAACATCATTTTGGGCACTTTTAGTGCTGAGAAAAATATGGGACCAACGTCATTAAATGTAGAATTGGGCATAGTTTGAGATAGAATACAAAATAAAAGTCATTAATAAAAATAATAAAAAATAAATAAATCTCGTGGTTATAGGAAAATGACTGTTGTTGTGTTTTTTGTTTTTTTTTCTAGTCTGGATAATCGAATGTAATTTTTTTGTTTTTTTTCGATGCAAGGGAATGAAAAATACTGCCCATAGAATCTTTGCCTCTATTAGAAAAAAAGGAAAAAAAACAAAAATAAATAAAATAAAATAGAACAAAAAAATTACAGAAAGCGAGGCCAACTATATGCGATAAAACAAAATAGCACCTGTGTCTCATGTTTCTATGAAAAGATTTACGTGAATAGAGATAATATGTGCAATCGTTTAAGAGAAAACTGCATCCAAAGATAGCGCTCATGCTCATTTGGTCTCTTATTGAAAAATATATTAAGATATCCGTATTTTTGAATGTTTATCAATAGCAGAGCTTATCAGTAAATAGATGTTCTTTTATCATCATTGTTTTTACAAAAATGCTAAAATACAATTGATAGTGTTGAATTTACCCACTGAATGATAGAACAATATATTCAAAATGATCTATTCAGGTGTAGGAACATATGAAGTTAAACAGAAATGGATATATTTCAAACACATTTAATTTTGATTCTCTAACATAGTTAATTAAGGTCATGGATACTATTGACTATTTCCTTACCTACTAACATTATTTTGATTATTTTACATACCTTTTAAATTATAGTTATATACTCTAATTTGCGTGTATATCACTTTTTTAAACTTATCACCTATACAATAGCCCTCCCTTAACAGGGAGGCAACAGGCAGTGAATGAATTAATTTTACCTGGCAACGTTTGTTTGATATCCGATAAATGTTATCTACCGAAATAAAAATCGAACATTGACCTTATTGAATTATATACGCAAGTCATAGAAGCGACTACTAGAAAGATATTGGAAAATTACGTTTTTTTTTAAAGCCAATTTAATTGAATACCAAAATGTAACATTAAAGTTTGAATTTTGTTAATTTTGTTATAAAAATATTCGTTCAAGTAATGAAAATGCGTGAATGTTAAAATCTAAATAATAACCCAAAAGCCAAGCTTATAATTTAGCTTGACTTTTGGGTTATTATTTTGATCTCAACACATGTTCAGACGCGAAAAGCTTTGATACTTTGTTAGGGAGTCATTTAAGACAAAACAAAATTAAATAAACATTGCTTTTTACGACGAGTTTATATCAAACAGTGATGCGAAGAAAACTTTTTTTTACAAACGTGCTTCAAGATGCACGTATTATCTGCTTAAAAATTGTCTTTTATAACAGTGTAAAAATGTTTTTGATGAAATTTTGTTCTTGGCCGGTAGTGTAATATACGGTTTCTTCTTTCTTGAGATAGCGCCTTTTTTATAAACTTTTTTCATATTATTGGCTTCATATTGATTTAATACTTATTCTTAACGTTTCGACAATTTTTATTGTCTCTCTCAGAAATTTTCATTTTCGTTAATATGTTCGTGTTATAAATTTAAATATAAATTTGTAGAACAATGTAAAGAAAAATGAAAATTTGATTTAGTTTTGATTTTGCAACGAATCACCAATCTGCTGCTGGGTTCATCATTCATCATTTCATTTCATTCAAGTTAGGGTGGGCACTTGATGTCCTGGCACTTGAGTAAGGTGCTCATTGTACCATCCCTATTGATTCTCTTATTTTCACTCGAGCAGCTTGGTGTTTTCTATAAAGCCCAGTATCTCAGTGGAAACTTGAGGACCTTCGAGGGCTCCAATAGATCTCTCCCGAAGTACTTCTGCCTAAGTACCTTAAGTTCCTCACAAGTCCAGATTACATCTAAACTCGTTTCCTCCTGTAGTTTGAATCTTCTACACCACGGTTCGCTTACTCGGCCTGTGTTGTACAGATGCTTTTTCAGGGGACAATGTTCAGTTACCAACCCAGTTATGGTCTTAATTTCTTTCTTACTGCGCTTGAGTAGGTTATCAGAGAAACTACCATCCCCAACCCCTATCAGCGTTCGGTATGGAGTTTGACCTTCAGTCGACCCCATTTCTTTGTATTTTCTTTATCTAACCGGTCCACGATCTCCCCTTCTTGCGGAATCCTTAGTGTCCCACATACGGGCTCTGGACCCAGTGGAAGTGTCTCTTAGAGCCCTCCTTGGCCAGTTCATCGGCTATTACGTTTGCCGCTTTATATCCTCATGTCCCGGCACCCAAATCAGAGACACCGTGTTCTCGTGCCAGTGTATTGAGGGACCAGCTTGCTGTCTCTAACTAGTTTGACCTAGTACTGGTTTCGAGATTGCCTTAATGACTGCCTGGCTGTCAGTCATTCTATTAATTTTCTCCTCATGCAGCCCCCTTTTTTGCAATTTCTTTCTGCGACATGCTGTTTTCCAGGCTTATAGGATATTCTTTGATTAGGACTGGGCCCACAAATACCGGCTCCTGTGCTTTGGCTGGATTTGGATCCGTCCGTGAACCAGTTATCATTAGAGCGATCTCACTGCGTGCCTGGTCTCTGTTCGGGTATGGGAGGATTTTCAGTGAAGATAATTTCGGGTAGCCATGCTGTCCGTGGGCATTTGCTGATAATGGCCCGTCCGGCATCGTGCCGTAGTATAAGTTGTGTCCTCCCACCTGTGAAGTTGGGATGCCACAGGTTGTTGCTGTCAGTCTAAGGATCGCATTCATTGCCTCCGCTCTCACATAGAAAGCTCCGCGGGGGGAGCCAACAATTGGTCTCCAGAGAGGCGGTTTCCCTGGCTGTTAATTGCACAGTGATTTACCGAGCAACGCCTGTCTCTGAACAGCGGTTAGCAGTTTCGCTGCCATATAGCCAATGGATCACCCACCTGCTGCTGGGTTATAAAAACGTCTATTCAAGGATCGGATTAAGATCTAAATTTTAGCCTAACATATTTTGGTGAGCTAAAGATATACTTTAAAGCAACAAGTTTGGATAAAATTGTTTGGGGCCGAAAGCAAAAATTCCAAAATTCTTCAATTTAAATAAATATATTCTTCATAGAAAAAAAGGTTTCGAGGATATGAATTTTAATTATGTCTCTTCTTGAAATACCAAAGATAACTTCCTTAAATTTTCCCGATTAACATTCCTAACCAAATAATATAAAATTGATATTGAAACAACATACCTCATATATTTTCGATGTTCATTCACTGGCACAAAATACTCATCGTAAGGATTACCCATCTCCACATCCGTCTCTTTCTTTACAGGTATCGTATCAAGACCATTGGCACCATATTCATACGGTCCCGTGACATCTTTTCCAGTAGGCTTCAGATTGATCAGTTCTAAATTAACAGCTTCCGCCATTTGCTCATCGTTTTTCGTTGGGGAGCTCAAACCTAAACCCACAGAACTATTCAGATCTCCATTATTGTATGCCTTATGGTCGTCGAACGTAGATTTTGCCACTCCATTACTCTCGTTCGGTAATCTAACATCGTCATCGTGGAAAGCGGGATTGTCGACTCCGGATTTCTTCCTGACCTTGGGCGATTCAGCGTTCAGTCTATTGGTGCTGCTGTATTGGTTGCTACGACCTTCTACATTGTTCGGATGGTCTTGTCCCTCGTTGACGTTGAGATTGGCCGTGGATAGGTAGTGGGGCAGTTTAGATGAGCGATTCTGAGGGGAATCGTCTGTTTCGTCGTAGTTTACTGGTAGGGTGATCTCGTTTTTGTGGTAGAAGTGATTGTCAGTCGGGTTTTGAGCTGTTGATGGTGATTTGGCTGGTTTGGTGGATGTCGCTGTTGCCGTGGTGGGAAGCCGTTTCGCTGGGGAAATGGTTGTCTTGTACTGAGCAGTCTTGAGCGGTTATCACTGCCGCCGTAGCTGCTATCTGCGTCCATATTCTGTAAAAGGAATAAAGTGGTAGAGAGAAGTAATAGATTCCTAAAACATAACTTCTGTGCGTTGGGTCTATTGGAGTTGGTTTTGTTATTTTTGTGTGATTGATTCTATTATTGTTGTTGTGAATCGCTCACATTCAACTAAACATAATGGGGTGACGCATAGCCCAATTTTAGGACCGCTTCTTTTCGTACTTTTTCTTAATGATAGTAGTAGTAGTAGTAGTAGTAGTAGTAGTAGTAGTAGCAGTAGTAGTACTGTTTATTTAATGCAATAAAGATTACATTAAAAGTCAAATAATACATTTAAAATATATATACATATACATACAGAATACATATAAATGAGACAAACAAGACAAGAAATACATACATGTGTTTAAACACACAACCCTATCTGTATGGTCAACATTGATAATTTAAAAAATCGTCCACACTATAAAATGCATTGTGTAGAAGAAAACGTTTGATTGTATTCAGATAATTACTTTGAGTTTTATTTTTGAGAACACTAAATTTTATTGCTTGTATTTTATTATAAATTTTGGGTCCCCAATAATCAATGTACCTCTGGGTGGTCGTTAAACGATGATACGGCACTCTCAGCAAGTCTCTTCCACGCGTAACATACGTATGCGTTTCACCACTTTTTGTGAAGTTTATTTCATTTTTTATCATGTATGTTGCAACCTTAAAGATGAAGATGGAAGGTAGTGTTAAAATGTTTTCGCTAATGAAATAAGTTTTGCATGAATTATCTGGTCTTAAATTGCATAACACTCTTATAGCGCGTTTCTGGAGCAGAAAAATCCTTTCCATGTCTGTGGATGTTCCCCAAAACTCGATGCCATAAGACACCACACTGTGAAAATTCGCAAAGTAGGTGGCACGGGCCGCTTGGTAGGTAGATATGTGCATGATCCTTCGGATGCTGTATATTGCTGCATTTAATTTATTTGCTATTTCACTTATGTGTGTTTTCCAATTTAATTTATTATCTATATAAAGGCCTAAGGGTTTTATGTTCTCTAGTTCCCCACTTCTTTTTGTTGTAAATTCTAGTTTTGTGTCTTATTCTTATTTAATTTTAGTTGATTCGAGGAGAACCATTCTTCTGCCTGTTTTTGTATGGCTTCAGATTTTTTCAGTCTATTCGCTTCAGTAGTTGCTCTTACTAAGAATGACGTATCATCTGCATACAAACAGACTCGATCCGCTCCCAGATTCGTATCTAAATCGTTGATATATATTATGAACAACAGGGCCCAGCACCGATCCCTGCGGAACACCCTGCTGTACACTAAGTATATTAGATCTTCGTCCCTGGAATTCTACATATTGTTTTCTATCTTTGAGATATGATGCAATTAACTGATATCCGACGCCTCTTACTCCATAGTGGTACAATTTTGACAGAAGAATAGAATGTTGGACCGTATCGAAGGCACGTGTTAGATCGTAACAGTTCAATTCTACGCTATCATGTTTGTCAAGTGCGTTCGTAAGCAATCCAAGATGTCGGCTACACCACTACAGGTCGTTCTATTTCTTCTATACCCATGTTGGGCCTTAGAAAGCAAGTAATTTTTTTCAAAATAGCCCCAGCAGGCGATCGGCAATTGCATATTCTATAACTTTCGATATGGCTGGTAATACTGAAATGGGCCTGTAGTTCTCTGGGTTATTAACATCTCCTTTCTAATGAATAGAACTGAAATGAATGAACTACTCTAGATATCTTTAATGCCTCAGGGAATTCTCCTTCTAGTATACACTTATTTATTAGGTCTGTTAGGGGAGCGTAAATAGCTGCATCAGAAACATTTTTCATCATTTTGGTTGATAAACCATAATCATCTAAAGCACTCTTTGCTTTGATTTTGTTTATTATTTTACTCACTCTCATTTTCCGTTGACCGGTTTGCAAAAAAAAACATGTGTAGTTTCTCCTATTAAGAACCTTCGAGCAGAAACTCCATGTATGTTTTTGTTGCATTGTCTAATTTAATTCATTTTGCCACAAAGGTTTGATTTTAACTGATTCTGGGTTCACTCCGTTGTGCGTGTATGCTGACTTTTGCACTTTATTGTTATTCTTTTTTTATCATTTCCATATGTTTTTTGTTTATTATTTGAGCTATTTATTTTATCAACGTAATTTTCCCTGGCTTCTCGCAACTGTTGTTGTATTGTTCCTTGTAATCGTAATATTTTTTATATGCACCAGCATCTTTTGAAAACTATGCAATTACTTGAAAGAGCATCTAATTTGTTTTCATGTCCTTTAATTCTGCTGATACTTTATAATCCTTATTGTTCTATGTTCTACATTTTCTTTTCAGGAAATCTGTATATTAGTTCATTAAGGTCGCTACATATTTCACATGCTTGTATTCAGATTTCCATAAATATTCTTTCCATGGGGGACAAATAATGTTGCGGGGGTTAGGTCATTCTCAAATGTAAGTTTCTGAGCTAGACATCAGCTGATGAAGATTTGAGCGTTAGTATCATAACCTCGGACATCAATATTCGTATAATATTATCTATACATGTTTGTAACTTTTTTAACTCTAGCGTTCTGTAGTTTAATGACAGGTTGTAGATTGAGTAAACTGTAAAGCATGCTTTTGCTGGTGGTTGTCTAAAATCCAAGTTGAAATCTCCAGCTATAAAAACTCTTTTCGTCGATAATTCTACTTCGATAAGATTTAAGATATGATATATAATGAAAATATTTTATGTGCTCCTCTTATCAATTTATGTGACGTCTACCTATCGTGTAACGTCAATATTGAAGAATTAGAAATTAATGTAACCAACATTATATAAGGCCTAGGAGGTGGTGAGGGACTAGGTGTATGGTTTTTGTTTATGACGAATCCAGCAGCAACTCAGTCCTTCCAGGTACAACCTCTTCCTGTTGCTGATCTTATTGCAGAACTTTACCCTATTTTGCTCGAGATACCACTGTGCAAGCAAACGATTGCGGCCTAGACCAGTGAAGGTCGATAAAAAACATTGACCAAGTTGTCGTGCTCTGGTTAATATGCTGCACCAGGAATTCAGCGCCGGTCGAAGAGTGAATTCATTCTCACATACGACCACGATAAGGGTGGAGATTCTGGACTTAACTGAACGACTGGAGAGAAGACAACCAAGAAGAACATAAGTCTTAAGGTGACGGAGTAGACTAATGAGATGCGCGGCTGGATAGAAGACCAGTTACCACTAGGTCAATCCTTCCAATCCAGTGGTGTTATGCGACCTTTGCCGAGGAATGGATGGTACGTGGGGTACGAACGGACTCCTTGGGAATCGGGCGATTTCTCAGAGTAATCAGCCTTACACTTGTGCAGAGGGCAGGTACAGGTGTGGACCAACATTATCGATACATTTTCGGAAAAAAACTGCTGTCAAAGATGGCCGTGCTAAGCTTTGACATTGCAAATTCAGTCTTTAGTTGAATTAGCTTGTAAATGTGGCTATTATTTTGTTATTGATATTTCTCAAAAATCTGTTTTGGTTTTACAGACTTGCATATTAATACTTGATGCGCAGTAAATTATAATCAACTTTGATAAAATTTTGACTGATGGAAGACCTTTCAGTTAAAGGCCTCTTTCTTGTTTAAACCACATTTTATCTAGTTAGGGAGTTAGAAAACCTAAAAGTATCTGAAATAAAATGTTGACGTGTGAGGTCTCATTATCAATGCTGTTGTTCATAATTGGATAACGTATAGTCACTCATAATACCCTGCCTCTAATTGCATCAAGTTGCTCACGTAGCAATAACAACTTATAAGCAAATATACAGTAATTCCCACGCACGGGCAGAGCACATCATACCAAGAAATACTGTAATCACCCTGTCAGCGATGCAAGGTTTGTAATTAGTCAAATGTGATTCATCGTCCCTTACATTAGCGCCCTCTGCTAACGGTATTGTTGTTTCCCGTACGCTTTTGACGAAGAGAAGGTTTTGCATAAACGCAATCCTAATACAGAATAGCAGATTCAAATACTTCCGTTAGATTTACCGCCAAACATTATGCTGTTTATTCATTACTATTTATAGGTAAAAACGTAAATATGTCGTTTCATTGTCTGTCAACTCGTTGAGCTTACGTTTCAGGTAAACATTTATTAAAGCTACGAGACATGAATTGAAATCTGGGTGTGTGTATACTTGGAATTTATTTGTAAAAAATATTCAACTGTCGTCAATTCAAATGTGAGTTGAACATCTGCTATCATGTAATAAAATATATACAGAATGTCCCATTTTCGACGGCATCCATTCATTTCTAATAAGATTTTTTATTTTAATAATTTATTTTATGTTATGAAAACGCACGTATATAGTCTTAAAACCAATTTTATGTTCATATTCGCTTATTACAACAGGATCTTGCATATGAAATCAGTATGGATTAGAAGGGATAGAGTTATGTTTGTTTCCTCTTATACAATACTGAAAGTGCGTAACAATTTAATGTTAACTTAAACAACAAATAAGTTTTTCCAACAAACGCCTTAAGTCATGATTACAAGACTAGGAATCTTGACGCTTTTCGAGTCCTTTGCAGTAGACGCAGATAGGGAAAATCTCCCGCATTATGCATTTATTGTGTGTATACTGGCTGCCGGAAATGTAAACCGAGCAGAACTGACTTATTTATTTAAAAGCAAAACTAAAGCCTTATTATTGAACATCATATTATGTTTGTCTTGAATATTTTTGTAACTAGTTATTTTCTATTTTGCTAAATTACATATAAGTAGTGACGAAATTTATACTATGTACTACATGGTTTTTTGAATTAATAAATAAATTTCAATTTCATGAAAATCATTAGTTATTAATTATAAATTAAAAAAAAAACGTCTCGCAATCTCAGTTATTTTTGTATCACTATACTAATATATGTATAGCTACTTGTAGAAATCCTAAATACATTTAAATATGTCAATTTAAAGTTGCCTTAATAATTAAAAAACTCATAGCTGTGAGGATTCATGTTTTTTGGTCGAAAGACTAGCAAGTTTTCAGAAAGATTTTTCTGAGTTAGAACATACTTATAATACTTTCTTTGTACTGTTTGTACTGTTAATATGTAAATTCAAAAACGTGTCTTACTGTAACGAGCTTCATATTTATATCTGAAAAATTCAGTGATCATGGATTTCAAGCATTATGATTGCGGAAAAAACTTCGAATTTCGTTTTTAATTTCGATATTTAACACTAGATAAATTTAAATATAATAATAATAATAACTCAGCACTACAGGCCTTGAAGGCCCTTGACTTAGAGTGCCGGAACACACCGAGCCACTGAGAAGTGTTGTCCGAATGGTGACCCAACCACAACCGGTACCCCCGGGCATATTGCTGCTTGACTTCGAAGATTGGCAATGATGCACCCTTTCTTCTCAGACGTACTAATTTAAATATATCTTTAATAAAATTAAATAAATTACTCTTAAATTTATTAGAGGTAACACTAGGTTAAATTATTAGTAGGAGAAGTAAAAGTGTACTCTTTTCTTGTTTTTTTTTTGTTGTTTTAGTGGCATTGTTTCTGAAGAAATAATTAATTAAGTGTTTGATTCGTCTAAATAAAATTCTCCAAACATAAGACAATTAAGATTAATTATCGATAGAAAATCAGGATTTTCTTGGGCGTTATGTCACTATTGCAGGTTACCCGTATTCAAGCCAAAAAGAACTTGGTTTTACGTTTTGTTAATTTTTGATTGTTATCTTACGTAATTATATTAGTTATTAGTCGCAGATCATCTACACACGAAATACCTTTTTGAGCTGACTTGTGTTTTCAGTTCATCTGTTTTTCACAGCATATTATTGTTCAAATTAGCCTCTTTTTCTTTGAAATTATAACGTAAGAGAGGACGTTTTCACACTGAGAAAAATGGGTTAAGTAAAGTGTTCACTTGATAAAAATCATTTACAATAGACAAAGTTTACTTGCAACTATTCTGCTCAATTAAATACCTGCCTAAACGGCGTTTCCTGAATACAATTTTTTCTGTTAGTGGCTTTTATTATCGCTATTATACAGCGTACTGACGAATTCTTGTGTAATATGTAATCAACTGTTGATTGTGTAGTAACGTATTACTTTTGGACTATTGGTACTTATCTAATACAGCATTCCTTAGTACAAGAAAATATACTAATTTCTATAAACTCATGTATTTCATAAATAAGTAGGAACTTGCACACCACTATGATTATTTGAGTTTTTGCTGCACGTGTGTGTTTCGGGGAACCTTGGTATGTTTTGCGCATAATCGTCATAACTAGTGTTGAATCACGTACGGCAACAGACGGATAAATCTCCCGTCTTAATACAGGTGTTTGCTTATTCAATATCGATAATAGCTGTGTTAAGTTTGAAAATAGAAGAATTGGCTTTCATCTTGGGGCTTCAACTCCACTACTTAAATGAATTTTCAGAAAGTAACATACTGCTGTGGCATGGCTCCCCGTTGTTTGAACTCTATGCTGTTATTTTCCAAGATCAAGTTTTGGCGTTGCGCGCGCAAATTCTCTACTTTGTTTTAAATTTTGCTAAGAATTTAGTAGTTTTATGGATGTATTTAATTGTTCAGTTAGTTAGTTTATTTTTTCTTTCCTTTTCTATGTTTAGCATTGGTTATTTTGTGTTAGGTCCTTCTTGTAAGGCGTATTCTATGATTTATTGCGGTGTCGCCAGCGCGCTCAGGCTGCTAGTTTGTATATACGGCGTAAGTAGCGCTCTTTTAGGGTAGTGTCTAAATCATTGTCAGCGAATGTTAAGTACACGTAAATTTTGAGCTCTTTGCATCCATTTTGCGATTTTTCATTTGTAAAGATTTGTTCTTAATTATTATTAATTTTGATCATTATTCAGACATCTCCGCTTTATTAATTGGCGTTGTATATTTTGTGCACAATTTATGTATAAGGCCGTTTAATAATTTTCGTTTTAGAAGTGATCGCGTTTAGAGTTTAAATTTTCCGTTGTTTTTTTTTGGTTTTCAAATTAATTTTATTTTAATCACCTCGGGGTAGGTGAAGAGAAGCTTTGGGCTTGTATTTTAATTTCATTTTGATTTTACTTGTTCTCCACTTGATTTATATAAATTTAGTTTGCTTTGGATTTTTGAAACCAGGTGGATTTTTTTGTGTATAAGAAATTCCTTCTAGAAACGAATTCACATTTTGTTTGCTAAAGGATTTGCATTGTCCTTTTTAATTGTAATTTCGCGAAGGGTTTATTTAATCCAATACCTTCTGTATTAGGTTTTTTCCCCTATTGTTGTTAATTAAATGTTTTTTTTTTTTTTTCTTTTTACAATAAAAGTTAATGATTTTAAATATCATCTTAAATAGTTCTTTTATTTTTGAATTAGCCACGTCTATTATTAGGGATTTTAAAGAAAGTCAAATTTTACAAACGCCCACTATTACTTTTCATGAAAGTTACTCTGAGATATAAGAATCTCTGGCGCCCTTTTAAATTCATATTTGCTGAGCTAGCTAAATTAATTTTGTCATTTTTAATTTCTTTAAACTTATATGCTTGGACAATCAGTTCACAGCAATACGTAGATCATCTTTTAATATGCACCCTTCATAATCATAAACAAAATATTAGAATGTATTAAACATTTAAGAGTATCGGCAAGTTATATAAGGATTCCATTCAATCAGTTGGGGTAATTGTTATCCTTCTAAAGCTTGTTTTGAAACGTCTGTCCAGGTTATTCGGTTATTTACTTGTTCTTTGTTATTATTATGTAGCTTAAACATTACATTACATTTATATCAGGTAGTTACTGTGTTTGTCCTATACAAAATAAAACTAATACTAATAATACTGCTTTTTTTCTTAAGTAATAAGTATTATGTACCATCTTTAGCAAATTAAATGCGAATTTAAGCTCCACAAATCTTCGATTATTAACGCAATCGAAGCTACAGCACACTGAAATAGTAATTAAAAATTATTTGCAAACAATTTTGAATTACGCATTGCTCGGTACGCAGTACTTATAGTTGCGGTTGCATAAATAATCGAAGATTTGTGGAGATTTTTTTTGTACTTTATCAATTATTCACACAGAGTACACAGTAAGCTATTTAATAAAGATTTACTAAACCTCCTCGTTTCGTACACTAACCGTCATTGACAACAAATTTAAAGTAAGTATATTGCATATTTGTAGCAAACCATTACCTTTGATATATCAGGTATTTAGTGAACGTGCATTAATGATACTGTTTCCTTATCACAAGTAATCCAAATAGCTTATATTAATTATGAAGGTGTGATAGCCATTATAGAATAGTTCACTCATAGCAATACATCTACTTGACATGGGCAAATCTTTTACGTACCGCAAGTGCATGTATTCTTTGGCTTAACTACTTCAGTTCAGTTATCATCAGTAACTTCATAAGTTACCGGTATGAAACAGACCGTATGTAACTTAGATTCCTTCTTATTAGTATCAGTGCTTAGGATCTCTTTTTTACTAGTGTTAAGTAATTTGTGCTTTTGTTCCCTATTCAGCTGAACCTTTTACTTCCGATAACTATATTTTTATTTATGGTTATTAAATATTTTTCTCAGTGCAACATTAAAATATTAAAATAAAGCAATATGGTGGAAACATTATCGGGTGATGATTCAAAATTGCCTATCAATATTTGCAAATTATTTCTACCATTTAATTACTAAAGCTAAACACGTTATTATTATTATTATGATTTAGTTCTTTTATAACTTTATTTAAGCATAATTATTACTTCCTAGAATTATTATTGCATTTGCATGCTTCAAGCACCTTTCTATGTAAATGCATTGCCTTCGTATGTCCTTTGATTTCCTGAGTATTGGACTTGCGTAAATGTTGATTTGCAAAGTAAAGTTCTTACGTAACGTGTACTAGGCAATGTCGCTTAATAATTCATACATCCGCGATTATTTATTAGTGAGCTCGTGTTAATTCTATAAGAGTATGATAAATGATAATTTAATAATGTATAAGATGTCACTACGAAGCTTCTTCTATTAGGATTCGTGATTAAAATACTTTGTCGTACAAAAAAAAACTGCGTTTGTTCCGCGATTGTTATTTTTTAAGAAATATAAGTCAAATAATAATAAAAATAAAGCTATTCATTTATTGACAATTACAACAGTGGTCAAAAGCAAGTAGCAGACTGATTTACACATTAATTTTGAGTTTATAACCTGATTTTTGGACAATTTTAAACTTTGTGTGAAAGTAGATTTTTCTGACTCATTATATGTTCAAAAAAAGAAAAAAAGAAATAGTTTCCTCTAAATGTGAAATGTAAATTCTACAAGGATGTTTCCATTTCAAATGGGTCACACTGTATATCAACTTTCCATCCAATTTCATTAAATTCCTAACTAACTTTCGTTAGTTGATATCGGCTCTTGGAACTATTATGTTGAATTATAATGATTAGACTAAAAGACATAGGAATTCGGTTAGGCTATCTCTTCTCTTTCTCCATCTAGTAATAAATTGCGTTGGTGCCGGATAACTACAACCGATAGAGGCACATGACAAAAGAAAACCGGCTGGTCGCTAGACCGACCTGTTGGCCTTGGTATTTTCGCGAAGTTTGTACGAATGAACGGACGGCTGACTGGCTTAACGTATGTACCAATATAGGCGACGATGTCGAAACATCTTTGGTCAATTCCGATTTTCAGTAATTGTTATAATACTTATTGCTGTTATAATTTTGTAAATTTAAACTGGTGTTCCGGAAGGTTTGGTGTTAGGTCCAATATTGTATTTTGGGATCTATCCATAGATTTGAATAAATTTATGTAAGTGCATGCATGCTACATGTCATATTTAATCATATGTATATCTTCATCGTGCATAATTCATGGTGGTCCACGAATATTTAAAGACGGAACCGAAGAAGAAATTCCGATTTCGCATTATAGGTCAGCAATTATTTATTTTGCTCTTCTTCCTTGTTACTCTTCCACAGATTTATGTATAATCCCAATTCATCTCTGTCTACCTGTGTTCATGCGTACACATGTGTGAGATAATGAGGGTCTATACATAAACGAAAATAAAAAGAGGTGCAGTCGCTCTACAGAATCATCACACTCAGGTATGTGTGTTTCGGGGTTGGCGGTCTTTCACGTGAGAGTGGATCCAGCGGCATTTATTCTTCTCCGATTCTAGTAGGCCGATCGCGTCTGGGTGAATCGCCTGAGGTTCTCGACGAGTGAAATTAACTCTCGTGTGCCGCATCCTGAACGGTACGAGAGAAATATGGTCGATCAGAAGAAATAGTTTCTTTTCTGGGGTTGAAGACTGTTAAGTTAACGTTTGTATGTATATCAACAGGTGTAGTCTAATATTCCACTACTGCGTGGTCTGGTTAAATAGAAGGATGGGTTATTTTGTAATAGATACCATAAACCGGTTGTATTTGAATAATTTTATATTTTTTCTTTTTATAAGCAATTGTGATCTTTTATTCCGGGTGTTGAACTGATTTGCGAAAAGTTATCAGAGAACTCAAGGGTCAGAACTCATCTTATGCCAACTTCAAGGAGAAAGATATTAAAGATGTTATAGACGTGCTTAACGTGAGGTGGTTAGCTTCAAGAGGTGGTTAACTTCAGTGCTTGAAGACCTGAAGGAGGAAGGAGTGGAAAACTGGAAGATGAGGGCGGATAGAAAAGAATGGCAACACATTAACCAGCTATGGGCCTAGAAGGCCTGTGAATGCTTTATATATATAGACGTGGTTAGGGGTGGGATGTCAAAAGACAACTTGATTATGATGTTGCAGTATTTGCCTCCATGAAAAAGAAGAGGAAAGAAACTTTAGAATTGTCAAGAAGAGAAAGTAGGACTACCAGACTGGTTTTAGTGCCCAGCTAGTTATAATATCTGCTAAAATCTGGTAAAAGAACTCACAGTAGCTAGTTTACAGCCTCCGAGGCCTACAGAGGCGTTGTTCCTTATGCGCTGAATAATCACGGCGAAGAAGTTGGAAGAAATATCGATGCTAGTGTGATAGTGGTTGCAGGATCATAGAGGATGTGCAGAGAAGGAAAAACGAAAATTTCATAACTATAGAAATGTTACAACTCTAACTAAATAATTTATCTATGATTAATAATAATAATAAAAATGAAAATATAATAGGGCAGCTATCAGTTGTTATTAAGGTGCTAATAGACTGGCGAAAAAACTCGCGGAAGTTACTGTCGGACACTACTACCACTAGTCTAAACAGTGGACTTGCTAAAGATCTCTCGCGAACCGCTAGCTTGCCTGTCTAAACACGAATGCATTGATTGATTCGATTTTGCGAGCTGATAAGTACGAGTTTATTATGCCGGAGATGAAAAAAGTGTGGACAAATGAAGAAATAAAGATATTGATTTCTATGTATGAAGGAAAGCCTGTGGTATGGAACGTGCATTCTCCAAACTACAGGAATCGAAACGAGAAAGACGAAGTGTTGCAATTAATTGCAACCACGTTAAAGACAGACAGCAGTGAAATTACTAGACAACTGCATAGTCTTTGAAGCCAGTTCATGCAGGAAATAAAGAAAATTAAATGAGTGAAAAGTGGTGCTGGGAGAAGAAGAAACAGAAACTGAGAAAGGAAATGGGAAAAGGGAAATAAGGAGAGAGATTAAGGAAAAGGAGTAAGGAAAAGGGAAAAGGGAGCAGATGTAGGAAACATGGAAAAGGGAATAGAGAATAGAGAATCAGGAAAAGGGAATAGGGAATTGGGAAAAGGGAATGATATTTACATTGCCATTAAAAAGAAAACTGTAGCTCCATTTCTCAATTCAATCGAAAGAAAATAAGTGAAAGATGGGGCCCACATTGGCGTATTCCACGTTCTTAGAAAAAGTGATGGCAAACTTCTAAAAAACCTAACAAATGGAAAAACGTTAACAACAGTCAAATAAATGCTAAAAAGGGCGTGCAAGGAAAAAATTAAAAAAAGATGTCAGAAAATTTTAAAAGGTAAAAAGATGCTATAAAGAAAAATTCAAAAATATACACCTGTAAAAACGAGATAATTTTTTTTTTTTAATAAGAAAATGGAAAAAGGGTTTAAAAAGTAAAAACCACAAAAAAATGAAAAAATAAAATAAAAAATAATTTCAAAAAGGTAAAAAATAGAAAAATAAAAACTGCAAAAAGTTTAAATAGTAAAAAAAAAAGAATGAAAAAAAACTATTTTTGAAAAATATACAAATGCAAACAAGGCGAAAAGAATGAGAGACGGAAGACAAATCTCGCTGGATGCTGGACTTATCCGACAGTTGCAACATGTCAGTATTACTGCATACAGTGTAAACTCGTACGGAAGAGAATTGTCGGAAGTAATTGCCAATATATTTGCGCATTAATGTTTGGTATCCTCTACGATCTTTTAGTTCCGATAGCTATGCTGTTTTCAGATAGCTCCTTGGTCCTTCGTAGAACATGAAGGCGGCTTCTATATCCATCCTTTTTCAGCTGTTCCTCAGTTGCCCTGCATGTTTTATTTATTTTTTTTGTTACTCTTGATAGGATATGCTATAAGGTCAGAGAAGCCGTACAGATGTTTATTTACTGTCAGGCTCCATGTAAGTGGGCAAGTAATTCCCTATGTGGACGTCGTCTAGTCGTATTAAATCAGATGGTCTTATACCCTATCTCCGCTTCCGCTAATCTGGTAGAAAGCAACCAAATGTCTGGAGATCGTTTGTCTATCGCTTTATCGGTTCGGGCGTTATTTTGTCTTGCCAAAGAAAACTGTGGTTGTTTGTTTTACGTAACGTTTCTTTTAGGTTTTGGTCAATGGTCGAGAATGATCGATGACAATATCCAATAAGAATTGATTAGTAACCTCTCCCTTTATCAAGCGATGAGTAGTATTTATATTTTTTTATCAGTAGTAGGTAGGTTGCCGTGGTGGCTGTACGTTTTGTTCTTTTTATAGTTTAATTTTAATCATTTTAATGTGTTGAATGCTTTTTTATTGATAAAAACTGTAAATATCAATAACATTATGTTTTTTTTTCTTTCTTGAGATAGCGGTTTTTTTTTGAACGATTTAATCAAAAATTTTAACAAATCAAATCATTTTTTCACGTTTCGACAAATTTTTTATTGTCTTCTTCAGAATTCAATAATGTATAAATATGTTTAATATACATTAAACATAGCACCACACCAAACATTTTAAAATTTGAAATTAAAATTAAACATTTACATTTTATAAAAAAAGAATAACATTAAAATGTTATTTGTTAAGGGACTTTAATAACATGTATGTCTATCGTACTAAATACAAATGTATAAAACATTGAATTCTGAAGAAACAATAAAACAATTGTTCGAAACGTAAAAAAATGACTTAATTTGTTAAAATTTTTCATTAAATCGTGTCAAAAAAAAGCCGCTATCTCAAGAAAGAAAAAAAACAATTTACACCATCGGCTAAGAAAAAATTGTCATCAAAATATCAATAACATGCACAATTTATTATTCGATATTATATTAAAAACATTTTAAGAGTATAAGGACTTTTACTCAAGGTGAGCACACTTATTCGATATTTAAATCAAATAACTACTAT
Organism: Protaetia brevitarsis; assembly: GCA_004143645.1. Lineage (NCBI taxonomy): Eukaryota > Metazoa > Arthropoda > Insecta > Coleoptera > Scarabaeidae > Protaetia > Protaetia brevitarsis. The sequence goes on from RXPK01002062.1 coordinate 46,265, forward strand.
CCAGTATATTTTGGAGTCTTAAATTCTCAAAATGACTTTTAAAGCTCCCGCTACCATAGGATGAATTCACGAACTATGCCTACCAACCTACACATATTAAAATTTCAATTTCAACTGTCATTTATAAATATGAAAAATAACCTCAAAGTTTTCGAAATGTTAAATGCTTATTTACACAGAAATTTAAATATGAATTAGGCAAAATATCCTCGAACATCAGTTTGTATACACCCTAAAATATCTCAAAATGGAGTTCTTCGCAGTGAGCAAATCAAAGACATTGCAGAAAAAGATCCACATCAAAAGTACAAAACGCCGGTATCAGGAAATCCAGGGAAAAAATCTCCTTCGAAGCATCTAAAGTGTATAATTATACTCAAGACAGCTAAAAACATGTACGGTTCCACAAACGAAAAGGTACCAAGGTATTTTAATACAGCAAATTTTGCTCTAATAATGGATAATCTTGAAGCTTCTTCTATATATTTTTAGCGCGATCGTAAATACATTAATTCACAAAGAAAATCTCCTTCGATTCCAGATATATTATAGAAATATGATTTAAATAATTTGGCTTGACGAAAAATGAAACAATCTTCTTAAGAAAACATTTATCAACAGCAACTTGTCCTGTCTTGTCTCCATAGGTCCCAACTCGTTTATTTAGTACGAATTAGACTGGGTCTCCACACCTTTGAAGTAGTATCGATAGGAAACTATATTGAAATCATACAGTTACCAGACGATAAATTTATACATCTAATTAAGTATCACGGCTACGGTGTGAAGGTATATAAAAATAGTTATGTTGGAAATTCATTATATGTATGTTCCATAACGGTAGATATATTTTTCAGTGGAAGTAAACCATCAAATTGATAGAAAAGTTACGCAAAAAGGCAACCTTAATTACTGCCAATTATGGCGGTACTCGTACTCATGGTATATCCTCAATTTATTTATAGTAAGAGTAAAATGTCGAACGGAAATTAATCCCATAATTACTCGTTGTATTACGTCAATGTTGTACGTTGCGTGGCAGTGACCTTCCTTGATAGAAGGAAGCGAAGGTCATGCACAAATGTTACGAAAAGGAAAAATAATGGGTGCGTCAAATACAATATTTTTGATACAATGCATTCTTTTCAGAATATTTTGTTATGTTATTTACATCCTAAAGCACAACGGAGTTTGTCACAGAGAAAAATGCAGTGAAAGTGTTTGTTGATAAAATATAAACTGCGTATTGTATAAAAAGTATTTATCTGCAAGACTTTCTACATTTCTCCTCTTGGAGTACCTACAATGTTTAAAAGTGTTGTTTTTGTTGTCTGGAATTTGGAAAACCCTGCCAAAGATGTGCCATTGCTTAATAATACCAATACCGTAGTAGTTTTAATTCACTAAGCTTTACATTAATACATATTTAATATAAAATATAAAGAAATATAATACAGCACTTGACGAGGCAAGTATACATGCGTTGGTATGTATGCCAATACTTCAATACGATCGGTAAAACCGGTATAAAATCAAGGATTTATGAATTTGGAATGGAACACCGCGTTGGACCCATGTATGTATGCTTGATGTGTGTGGGTATATTTATTGTAAATATGCATACGTGTCACCTTATTTTATGTAGGTATTCAACTAACATACGTGACAAGGGCGTTGGTATATACCTAGGCTTGAAGTGAAAGTTTGATTTGATAAACAAATTGGTTGGTAGCAATCATTTTCAAGCGTGCGCTCTATAATAATTATGTAAATACACGCACAAAAAAAGTTTGTTTAAAAGTTATTATAAAAAAAAAACATGTGTGTGAATGTGTTTTATTGCAGTTGCCTCGGAGTTCTTATTTAGGACCATTGTTGTTTCTTATATTATTATTTCTTGGAACTTGGTGTTGTTATATTTTTATTTTATTATTTACTACTGTGTTTTTTTTATCACTAGGAGATTTATAAAAGCCACAGATACGTGCTTAGTGTGATTGGTTTAACGTGTCCAAGTATTCATTGATTATGAGATAAGAAAACATTTATTAAGCAAAAATACTGTTCATTAAATGATTGATAGTACTACGTAGCAGGCGAAGAAGATGACACAAAAACAAAAGAGCATCGCAAAACAAGTAAGTTTTAATAATAACAACCTTTAATGCCCAACAGGTAAAACACACAATATGAGGACATAATAATTATAATACGTAAATAATCATAATATACCAGAAAACTACCCAGATAACAAGTAAGCTCACGATAAGCTTGTCACTTGCTTAACTTTGCATTGTCGAAACAAGCTTAATAATAAAAGGTTAATGCAACTTTGTGACAAGGTTATTATATCATGGTACGGTGACTTCGTGTATTTCCGGGGTGATTCGGCGTCAATCGTTTATCAAGTATTGATTTTTTTTCCCTTTAACCGCTATTCTGTCACCGATCGCCGATGTTTGTTGGTGTCGTATGCGTTTAATTGTAGTTACAATAGTTTAAAACTTCAGCCAGCTTACACCCTTGTCCAGGACAAGCTTACGACAAGCTTCTCTCCCTGTCGCACAACCTAAAAGCTTGTGTAAACCGTAAATTGTTATCTGGGTACTTAAAACAAAAAAATGCTTGCAATTACCAATATGGCAGTAAATTAAAGATGATAATATTAAACAAACAAAAATTCAAACTTAGGCATGCTACATAGGTATTATGCATGTGCAATCAACTTTTAAGTAATAATAAAAAATGTAACATCTGAGCATGAAATATATATCTAATCCTGAAAGAAAACATGATCAAATAGTTTGTTTGCAGTTTGACACATGACCTTGAGATGTAGCAAATGAAAAGTGTGCTTATCTAGGTGCATGGAATTATATTTTAGATAAAAGAAACTCGCAATCCATTTTGTTGTTTAGTTAATTTCTATCGAAGAGCGCGCTGATAATCACGTCGTTGCGAAACGAATGGCATGTTGTGACGTAATAGTAGTTCCTCTTAACTAGTGCCCTGTGTGCGATGTATAGGTGAGCATGCATAAAAAGGTTGCCAAGCTATAACAACATAATCCAAATTGGTTTACCACAAAAGTGTACTATAGTAATTTGACAAGATCTAGATTGCTAAAATGACTAGCCACTCTCAGTACAAACCCCAACATCAAAGGTCACTCTCAGGTCATCAACTGAATCCTTTATAACAAGATAATTGCTGTCGATTGTATAGTTAGAGAGAATGGGAGCTTAGAACGAGTATAGCTCATAAAACAACTAATGTTCAAATGTAGCTTATTTGGACGAGACTATTTAGTAATTAGATCTAAGTTGTGTTATAGAAAATGAATGTCATCTGCATTGGATATCTCGGAGTAAACCCTTACGATCTGCGTAAACCAAAAATTAACAGATGACGTTAGTTAATAAATCATTAATCAAAAAAGCACAAACAGTAAGGGACCAATATTTGACCCTTGTGGCACACCTGACTCAGTAATCGATTTCTGTTAGTGAAAACCATTATAGAAGACATAACACTCACGATTGCATAGATACGATCGCATGAGTTGCAGTGCCAATGGAGCAAAGCCAAAAGAATGAAGCTTAGAGAAGGTTAATTTCAAGTTTTTTCAGAAAATTGAAAAAAAATCTATGTAATTTAAAACAAATACTTGTTTCTTGTTCTTTTGCTTTTGGATAGTGATGGGTAGCTACGAAGCAAACTGCTAGTTTCTAGCAGCTAACAACCGTTAGCAGTTTGTAGCAACTAATCCTAATTTTGAATTGAAAATAGAAAAGAAATTTTGACACTAGGAGTTGACAGTACAAGTTGGCACACATGTTACATACTTTAGTATTTTGACGTTTCTGACAATAAATCTTTTTCTGTAATTTTCTTTCTAGTTTAATATGTATTTATCAATAATAAGTGCAATGAAGACACCAGTTCATCTTAGCATGGTTGAACAGTAGCTTAATAACAATTATTACACATCTGTCATATGAAATCTAGTATGGCCAACCTTTAGTGACATTTTTGCCTGCCTTTAAAGTACTGCAAGATGAGTGTGTCTGGACGGAGGCGCAAAAACATTTTTTTGTTTGTTTTAAGTTTTAGATATATTCTTCAAATCTTAGTTTACAAGAAATTTAACACTGACTTATGTTTATATTTCCAATTATTCAATACAAGTACACAATTATTTACTATGCATTGTTCGTAGGAATCGAAACTATCTTTACAATTATTGCAGAAGTAAATGTGTATAAGAAAGTTAATTATTAAAACAATAGGTGATTATATTTTTGTGTGGCGTGTTTTAATTATAAATAAATTTTAAGCACATTCTTTAACAATGGATTATCCGCGCTTAATTAAAGTTAGGAAGTTGCAACACTTGACATGACGAAATTCACTTTTCTCCTTGCTTTACAAGAGTCCTCTACTAATATTCTTTCTGATAATTTGTTTGTGTTCACGCATTACCTACATATCTTATTATTATTTTGTCCCGTTTGGCAGATCGTTAACCCTACCTACCTCAAGTAAACCACCGTAAAATACAATACGAGAGGCATTGGCTGGAGGACAGTAATCGGCCAGTCATAATATCGACGCGAAATGGGTGGGCGGTTGTGGACTTTGAACCCTGCGCGATCGACGGCAATTGAAAGATTCTTGATCGATTACTGCGGTATATCGAATACATTCCTGGTAATAACGTGTTGTTAGCGAATATAAATGGCGGTAATGTTAGAATTGCCATGTTTGTATAGGAGAAAAATTAGCGATATACAATCATGAACAGCGTACAAGGATAACTTGTGATTTTAAAAATTAATCCTGTCAGGTATAGTCTGTCCATAGATGTAAGATTTGGCTAATAATGTTTACCGGAGGTTATCCACTATCTGCTACGGCACGTACTGGACCGTATTAGGAGAAATTTAAGTAGCGAATAGTTGTAGTTAGTATGTTTCATTTAATATATTCCACCGTTTATAATTTAAACCTCATCATTATAAAGTAAACAATTAAATTTTAATAGATTATACATATTGTGATGCTACGAGGTAGCACACAGCCCGGATAAAAAAAAATATTTTCAGATATATTAAATATATTTAAATTATTAAAAGTCTTTTTTAAGCATCCCAGTGTCATATATTTTATTAATCATAAATCATGAATATATCCGCTCTAACGCGACGGCATCAAAAACATTATGAATAGGTACTAGATACCCCCGTTTTATCTTTAGTATAACCGAAGATGCTATGCCGTACTGTTGTTTCTATCTTCTACTCGAATATTTAATGTTAAAGTAGTTAATCAAGTGACATTGTACGTAGGAGACTCTTATTACTCAAGTATTATGTTATTGATCGACTTTGTAAGATAAAAAAAACATTTAGTGAAAACAAATGAGATTTATTTTATAAATGGTTCGAAATAAATAGCAGTGTAAAACAACGCAGATTAGAATGTAATTATATCAGGTTAGTAACATAAGTTCGCTTATTTAATAATAATTACGTTTTAAATTAGTAATTCCAAGTTTTGCAATATAATTTCATCATAGAATTATAAATATGTTTAATTTTAAATTTCAAAATTCCCACGTCTTTTTATGAGATTCTATGCTTGAATGACGGATAGATATCAGCATATGCAAGATTTGATAGTAAAAATTACTGGTTATTCGGATTTGTGGTCAAATGAAACTATGACATTTTAAACTAAATTCAAATAAATAATTATTGCAAAATAATGGACTCACCATACATTCAATATAAAACGAAGGTAGGTGTGTGTACATCGTAAAAAGAATACTGTTGAAAAATTACAATACATATTACTACATTTAATCAACAATTTAGAAAGTGGGTATGCAACCTTGCATACACGTTAATTTTGGACCAAACCAAATCCCTGCAATCTTTTCTATATTTAATGTTGACATATCCATGAATTTGGATTACAAATATATATAAAAGTCTTATTAAAGCAAAATAACTACACTGTAAAAAAAGGAATATTTCCTTCGAACTGAAATCAATCCAACTTTGATCTGTCCAAATGTTTTATAAATATTTAATATTCATATTTTAATATTTGATTTCGATCTGTAGGTATCTTTCTATTGATCAGCTTTACTTCCTGAAGGGAAAATTATGAAGGAAAATTCCATTGAAAGACTTGCCAAATGTAGAGGTCTTCTACATCACCTGCATCGTTTGGCTGTTTATTGTGGCATTTTATATTCTTTTTTAAAAGAAATAGATAAAAGTATAGCGGTACAATTAAATAATATAAATTCACTTCACTTCACACACTATCCACGCTGCATGTTTTCTTCATATATAGAAAGAAATGATGCCTTTGAATCACTTGTTAAAGGAGCCTACATTTGTAGTAATCTATGCAGATTACTACAAGAAAATTTGAATGATGGAAACTATTTTGTGGTATATTTTCATACCTTCGGCAAAAAATAGTTTCTCACAGTAAATTGTATGTATATAGTGTCATTTATGAAGACTAAAAGACAAACAAAAGAAGTTGGTCTAGGTTTGATCTTTGTAGGACACAAGAAGGGCTAAGTTAATTAAATTTGATGTTCAAATATTCATCAGGTTATTTTCTTTGCAATAAATAGGATTTGATTTTGATTGAACAGTTTCTGTAAATCTGTGTTTACCACATCCATTTGCCCATGCTTATCGATCACCTCAGCAACATATTGAGTGAAACATATTAGATTAGACGAATTAAGAAATCCGCGACAAAAAGTTCGTTAAATTATCTTTACATTGGACAAACAAAGTGTGTTATTGGAACTAGATTCAAGGAACATATAGCAAGTTATCGCTATGGGAAACTTGATGCATCCAGCGTTGCGCAACATATAAACTTATGACCTAAAAAACTAGACGCATATGAAACTATATACATGAAAAAATCACTCAAATAACTTATTGAATCGGGAAGTTGCCCCAAGTAGCACATGAAAAATCACTAAACCACCACAATATATATATTGTATACAAAATTAATGTCGTTGTGACTCACAAAACTGCTCATCACTTGGAGACGCACATACGGCTGGCATCGGCTTATGAAGGTAGAAGGTTTATTAAGGTACCTACGTGTAAAACACCAGGCTATCATGAAAATCAGGTGGTTTTCAAATGTAGTTTTGACAGTCACTGCGCTGTGGACGACGACGACATTAATTTTGTAGCGCAGTGTACTTGTATTAAAGAATGTTGTATAGTGGTATTTTAAATAATAACAATCCTTTCGCTCAATTAACTGATATGTACAAATCAACGCATATAAGAAGGCAACAAAATAAGAAAATATAGTTGAAAGACAGTTGTCTTAAAGCGTAGATGTTTAAATTTGTGAAATAAAAACATGTGGAGACCGTGGACTACCAATGAACATTCAAGAAACGATATATTCGCGGATAGTAATATTTCGGTAAGTGAAAGTAGTGATGCGATAGAAGACGATGCTGATAGTGCAAGAAATCATCGGGAAGACTGAAACACAGGAGGTTCTTCTGAATCTATACAATAATTTGAAGAGTAAGAATTACGGGTCTAAAACAGAGACAATTGATAGAACATCAAAATTAACGGGAGTATTTTACGGAACGGTGTAAGAAATTGTGTATTTTTGGTGACGTTTAGTATAATAATCTTTGTAAATACTGTGAACCACTCTCAAAGGATCGAGTAAACATTTTTTTTTCTGAAGTTCGAGTCGTATAGTATCTATGGACAAACTATACACCTAGCATACTCCAAATAATAATAATAACTCAGTACTGCAGGCCTTGAAGGCCCATGGCTAGAGTGCCGGGACACATCGAGCCACTGAGAAGTGTTGTCCGAATGGTGACCCCACCAACAGCCGGTACCGCATATTGCTGCTTGACTTTCAAGATTGGCAATGATACACCCTTCCTTCTCAGCCGTACTGCCGGCGCACTCCAAATAGATTGTAAATAAGATGAATGATGAATAAGAAAAAGTGGTCCTAAAATCGAGCCTTGTGGAATACCGCATATGAAAAGTGGAAGAAATTTCTATTAAGTTTTCATAAAGACTGATATCAACACGAGGAAAGGAAATACAATTATTGCTCAAGAGAAACACTATAAATAAATTCGATTGAAAAACATTCCACTAAATAATACCGCGTGCAAAATAATTTGCCATAAAATGACCGTATGCTCGAATAGTTGGGATAATATTACCAAATCGGAATAGCGACTGTTTTATACAGTTACCTGACCTACTGCTTTCGCCAACACCAACCACAAAGCCGTTCATAAAGACACCGCAGTACGGAGGAATAGAATAGCTATTATGGCTGTGATACGCGATATTAACCGTTAACGCGTTTAGGTATATGCAATAAGAGTAAGTACACTTTGACATTTTAACGGTTGAACATTTGAAGCATTTATGCTTATGATAAAATATATATGTCATACGAAAGCTATTTCATCAAGTCTTAGTTTCAGAAAATAAATAGGTATACTCTACTATTTATTTTATTGATTTATTATTATTATTATTATTATTTATTTGGAAGAAAACTAAGATTTTCAAGGTTTGAGCATTGTATGTTTATAATATAGTGCTATTTACTGTATATTTATATGCTTTTTTTTTCTTTAATTCGTGAGGGTAGCGGCTTGGTTTCTATATGATGAATTAATTTAAAAAAAAAAAAATCAAATGTTAAACTATTTAGATCTTACCTTAAGTTGAGAAAATAATAAAATTTTGACAAAATTATACCACAAACCAACATTTTCTGGTCGTTATTTAAATTTTCACTCTGCCCAACCCTTTAGTTATAAAAAAATGTCATGTCTGCCTTAATCAATAGAGCCATTACATTAACCAGTCCAAAATATAGAACAGAAATTTTAAACACAGTAAAAATCAATTTACAAAAAAATAACTATTCCTTAACGTTAATTCAAAAAACCATTAAAAACAAAATACATCAATATTATAACATCAGACAAGTCAATAACACAAAAAACACAAACCCAAATACCTTCAAATATCTTAGCATCCCATACGTTCCTCATTTGTCCGAAAAACTTAATAAAATACTTTACCCACATAATATAAAACTTGCACATAAAAACCACAATAATTTAAAATTTGGTTTCTCAAAATTAAAAGACAATATTCCATTACAAAACCAAAGTCACTTAGTTTACAAAATCCCCTGTAACAATTGCAATGGTGTGTACATAGGACAAACATCACAACAACTTCATAATAGAATTAAAGGTCATAAATATCAGAATAATCTCACTGCTCTAAAAAAACATACAATTAACATAGGTCATACTTTCAATTTCAATAATACAAGTATTTTAAATAAGGAAAAAAATTATAAAGCGCCATGCATTTTAGAAATGATCCAAATAAACAAACATAAATAGAAAGTTTATCAAAAATTTATGCACCAATCATTTAAACATACTTTTCGCCGTTAATATATGTAGGTAAAGAGATAAATAAACAACAATTTTTAGTATAACAATTTAAAAAAAAAAGCCCATCGCTGAGCTCGCCTTTCGGGTTATTTTAAATGTAATCTTCGGCAGTTTGAATTTAAAATGTTAAGTTAACAGTACTTTGTAAATTGATTACGTTTCCAGTAATTTTAAAAAAATGTAATTTTTAAATAAGTTTTTAAAATGTTGTTGTGAATGTTGTAAGTAAAAAAAAAAAACTCATACATAATTTTTATAAGTAATGACAATATTGATTATTAATTTTAGATAAAAAAAAAGTTAAATTATAATATACATTTTTCTGAAGAAGACAACAGGAAATAAAGTCTGTCGAAACGTGAAAAATGAAGAGTTTATTTTTTTAAAAAAAATTAATTCATCATATAGAAACCAAGCCGCTACCCTCACAAATTAAAGAAAAAACCATATAAATAGCATTAACGGCTACGAACAAATCATTTACTGTATACTTATATTATTTAATCTATACCCCCATTTCAAGAAAGCGGAATATCATAATTTATAGGAGAAATTTATGAACACCTAGATGTAATACATTTTGAAACAGTCGGTATAATCACCAGTAGTAATTTTACTGAAACATTTTTGAAAATAGTAATTTAAACACTAAACTTGCAGATGAGAAATAACATCAATTTATAGATATAATTAAATTTTCCAATCGATCTTTGACATTCTTGGTAAAGATTGATGAAATATTGCCGAGATAGCATGGTGTATAAAAAACATTTAACGTTTATTCACACGCATTTATGTCCAGTTGTTGCCACAAATTTAAAATCAAATATATGAACATATGGGCAATCATTTCTGTAAAAACTTTTTCGGAACATTATGCAAATCGCAGTCAGGAAAACAAACCCAAATCTCTTATTTATATAGCCGTGGAAGAATTCAAAACAAATTTATACGCTATTTCACACTCGTGTGTGCTGGTGTCAACTTTCTTCGGCACCAAACAACTGGGCAAACCTGTTCGCGGTGTGGCCGGCCAACCCAAATATGCACAAATTGGGCAGGTAGTAATAAATTTTTATTCGTTATGTCGCGCAGACATAATAAGCAGAGCTGTAATAGGTTTCTCGGTTAACACCTAAACATATATGACGTCATAATTACTAAGTGCTTAAAATACCGGATATCTATATGCGAAATTTACGTGCTAAGATTATAGGAAGGAAAGATTGATTGATGTTTGGATAGGGTAAAAGTTTATGGCACTTCATTCTCTTTGTATATTTGACGGGTCTAGCGGTTTGGGCTTCGAATTTATAAAAAGGAATAGAACTTATGTTTAAGTAAATCAAAATTCCAAAGACTATTTAGAATTTAAAATTTGAATCATCTCATATCCAGGATCTACATATACAATCACTAGAGTGTGTAATAGCAAGTCAATATACATTGACAAATAGATTAAGTAGTCTGTTAGTTTACCAGGTATTATGTCATACACAGCGCTGGATTATCCCATACCATAAAAGATGTATCTACATCTAATAGAACGAGTGTTTTGAGTTGTTTATCTATCCTTGTGCTCCGATATTGAGACGGTACAACATACAGGTATTTTTCATAAGTTATATACATTCGATTAAGATCTGAACGATGAATCTGTATGAATCTCATAAAAGCAGAAGATAGTCAGCCGGGAATTGTATTACGTAACTGCATGATTGAAAGAGAAGACGATACATACAATTAGACGATGAATTATTATTTGTTTGGATAACCATTCATTATAAGAAGAAAAATGTCACGTTTTTCATAACCTAGAAAAAAAACGTGAATAAAAAATAATAAATAATTATTAGTTGTTTGATTGGAAGTATCGTGTATCATACAATTTTTTTTTTCAATAATTAATATTCATTTTACATATTTCGAATTTCTACACATATCACAAACCATTTATATTTTTTCCATTGGCTGTTCTGAGACATTATGGAACTACAACAAATATGGGCGAAAGGAAAATGATGTTTTACAGCGAAATGAAAAGAGAATATACAATATTTTGGGAATACTTACAGTAGTCTGTCAATTTACTGAGAGGGCGCCACTGAAGACAATGATTTTGACAGTTATTGAGCATGATTGGAAATAATTAAACATAATCTCTAACCACGTTTTTAATTCAATTTATTGTTATTTTCTTTGGTTTTTTATTGTATCCTTACTTAGTAATAACAGTAATAATGGCTTTATTACCATTCAAATTCTGCACAATACGTACACCTGTATGTTTAATGCAGCAGATGATATATAGCCGTCATTTCGAATTGGAGATTGACGGCCGTTTGCACCGTCTGTGATTAACATTTTAATTAACTAATCAAAGATTAAATTTAATTACGAATTAAATATGAATAGGATTGCACCGAACAAATTTAATTAATGATTAGTTGATTAAAAAATTAGCGACAGAAATAGAGGTTGGTAGTGCGTTAAGTTTACTTTTTAGTCAAAAATCGTATTTATATTGGGAACACTGTTCCATCATAATGAAAATTGCCGCTTTGCGAATGCTCGATTTTAAGCCGCATTTGAAAGTTATTGGAATTTAAGTTGAAGAAAATTGCTACAGAATTAGATATTGAAATAAAAAAAGTTGAGTAGTAGTTTTAAAATGGAAATTAATATGTGAATGCAGGTTTTTTTTTTTTCATTATGCAATTCTTTTATTTGTTTGTTCTGCAAATGCTGCAATTTTTGATACTTTCTTTGACCTCTGCTGAACTTGTTAGAATTATTTTATTATTACCATCATTTGCTTATATGTTTTGTTCCTTTTATATAATAATAAATAGAATAATAAATAAATAAATGGTTAATTACATACACAATATTTCTTTTAAAAAAATCAAAGTGATAACGCATTTAGAGTAAATAAAATATATTTCGTTTATACAAAAGCCAAAGAAAACAAATACAAAAAAAATGTTCAAAAGTTAATTTCTTTATAGTAATGAATTACAAATTGTTGAAATAATCATTAATTAGTAATGCCTGTGTCGCAGCAGGTACATCATCAACAGCCTCATAATTAATCTCATCAAGTCGTCCATTTAAAATTCGTGATTTCAATTTTTCTTCATTGATTTCCTCTTCACCACATTTATGGATATATTGTGCAATACTGAGGTACCAACTGCTACTGCGATAAAGGTATCCAGCTTTAAGCGATAACTATATGCCAGTATTGGATAACATTCTTCTTAGAAACATGCTTCAATGACATTCCGTGTTGTAATATGGCTTTCATTATAACGATTTTTCACAACTGTTTCAGAATTTAACAGTGGGGTCAATAAAATATTTTTGAGGCATATCCACTGTCGCTTATGGAAAAGAATGGATCGTTAAAGTGTGTATGCCTGGCTGTCGTACTACGATATCCATTATTTTAAATTAGCATCATATAAAAATTGTGAATTTATAGAAAATATCCTTTCCTATTGCGGAATACCTGCTCTGGGTCATTCCCACCTGAAACCACGAGTAATCCTCAAATACATTTATTGTTAGTTTTTATTTCGGGAATTAATTTTTGATTTACCTTGGACTTTCTAAAAACCCTGCCAATATACACTTCTTGCACGCCGCTATTCCTTGTCCTAATCATCAAAGTGAACGCAAATTTCAATTTACAGTCACAGATATTTGTATTATAACAAAAAACCGCGTATCATAACCTGTAATCGCCTATAAACACGATTGTAACAAAGAAACTACGCTTGCGCCAACTTTAATTATGAGTTAATTCGCACCTTGGGTACTGATTAAAGATAATCACGATTAAGGATTAATTATTAGTTAAGCAGTCCGTGCAAGGGAATTTAAACTTTAATTATGATTAAGTTTTAATTATAACTTAATCACAGATGGTGCAAACGGCCGTGAGAGTTCTATTTTTAGCACACGTTTTTTATGATTGGTGTAAATTAAAGAAGAAAGTTGCAGCATTTGGTGCTAAAATAAATAAATAAAAAAAAACGTTAGTGGCTATTTTTTTGACGATACAACATCAAAGTGACCCTTTTTGTCTTATTTCTTCGCTATTTCATTGTCTTTGCCAGGAAGTGTCATAACTGCGTCACAGTAAAGTATCTGTTAGTTGTCAAATAACAGCGAATGGAATACTAGGTAGTACATGCGTCTTGGTATGTCCTACATTCGTTGTTGTTCTGACAGCTGACAGTTGCTCTGCTGTGAATTAGCTATGATGCTCTCTTGTCAAACTAGTAAAGCTTTCACGCCAAGATATACAGTGTGCAAACTAACGCGGTTTCTAACGGTCAATTGGGAGCAGCAACTGGTAAACCTGATGGTTGCGCACCTAAAAAACGAACCGCATATTGCGTAGGTAGGGGATAGTCAACATCGAATAGATATTTTAACATTTTTTGCGCACATTTTGGTGATATATAAACCAAATTAGAGATAATATATACCAAGGAGATGGAAAATTTAATGATATGCATTTGGGACAGTGGTTGAGATCAACTCTTAGAGGGCGCTAATCACTATTGGCCCGTAATTTGAATGCATTTCTGAAGTTTATTGATTTATTTCATAGTCTTTTTGTAATTTAAAGGTGTTTTAAACGCAAACATCAGCTGCAAATTACTAGTACATTAGTGTTGATAATAATAAGCCTCTTTAATGTCGAAATAAAAGTGCTTTAAAAGATAAAAAAGTGAGACATTTGGAAAGGGCGCATTTAAGAATAAATATACCTAGTTAAAATAGGAGAAAACTTATTTTGACTTAAATATTATTCAGTTAAAATATGTCACATAATTTGCAATTTACAGTTATCATAAAATAAGTGTGGGCTAGACGTATAAATAAAGGTATCTAAAGCGAAATCGAAATTCCTGATCGCTGATGATAGGTGCTAATATATAGTTGTAGTACGTATATGAGTCCAAAATGGATTCTAGACATCTGAAGGTCTTCTATTCAAATTGACTAGAAGTTTAATATACTAACATACATATACTGCACATTGTTCTTTAAAGAATATGTTATACTGCCTTCCTGCAACAACAAAAGATAAACTACTTCAATTTCACTCTTTTTGACTTGGAGTGAGATTGTCAGTGAGAGTTAAAATACATTTAAGAATTCGAATAAAAAACTGCGAGCGCTTCTTACTTCACGTTATTCGCAACTTACATGTTTACGAAGGAAAATGAAGCTAAAAAGAAATGGGATCCCCACATCCGTAAAGCAAATTTTAGATCACATCATATATTCGAACCAGTGCGGTGCCATTGCGTGACGCCTGATCACCTTAACTATATGCAACAGTTAAAACACAATTATCTAACCATGTAGGCAATCCTTTCGCACTTATTTCACAAGCTCGATCTCATAGTTTGTGTTTATATTTTTACCCCTAAGGAGGGGAAACGTCGCAGTTTGTCATATACAGTGAGTGAGGTCGTAAATGGTCCCCCCCCCCCCTGATAACTTTTGAATGGTATGAGATAAAGCAATGAAACAAAAACCAAGTGAAATTAGAGATAATTTGTGATTTTTTGCCTATAGAGATACGCACATGGCTTCTGATGTAAAATAGAGGGCGTAGCTATCTTTAAAATTTTAAATAGGAAGTAATTTCATTTAGGAGCTCATTTGGAAGATATTTCTATTACTTTTATGGCAATGCAAACAGTTTTACGATTTTCGAAATTTTTACCAACTTATCCAAGATTAATAATTGGAGTACTTACATTACTTTTTCTATAGCCCTCGTATAAATATTGTAGTTTTATGTGACTTAGGAAGCGATTGCTGTAAAATATGACATATTTTACAATATGACGCTTTTGCAAAATTTAGCAAAAGTGTCTTATCTGTCAGTGTATGTGTCATGTGTGTGGGTGTCTATGTTACAGATTACTGTAATTACAGGTTACACTATATTCAAAAAGCAAATACAAAGGCTATTGAAAAAGTAACCTAAGTACTCCAATTATTAATCTTGGATAAGTTGGTAAAAATTTCGAAAATCGTAAAACTGTTTGCATTGCCATAAAAGTAATAGAAATATCTTCCAAATGAGCTTCTAAAGGAAATTACTTCCTATTTAAAATTTTAAAGATAGCTACGCCCTCTATTTTACATCAGAAGCCATGTGCGTATCTCTATAGGCAAAAAATCACAAATTATCTCTAATTTTACTTTGCTTTTGTTTCATTGCTCTATCGCATACCATTCAAAAGTTATCAGGGGGGAAACTATTTACGACCTCACAGTATAAGTTAGACAGGGGTTAACTGTCAACGTGATTAGTGTGTGCACGTACTGTGACCAAGGATTAAAAAAAAGTATGGCCTACTCCAAACAGGAAAGTATTTGAAAGCATGGTATATTCATATGCCTGCATTAATTCTTAACTGGATTGATATATTATGTATAGTTGAAAATAAGAACCACATATTCTTCAGTAAGTATACGCTCCGAGTTTGTCTAACACGGCTGTAACTTACAAAAGATTTATTACAAAAGTGCTACAACGGGAGGATTTGAAATAACGGTACACCTAACAAAAGGGATATTAAGAGCAGGCGAAAATGAACTGTTGATTATACAACGCTGAAAGGCAAGTATAAGTAACAATATGTAATAGGATGCAAAATAACACTCTTATTACACCTAACGTTAGAAGCACTGTAATTATTAGGTAATTTACCATTGGAATGATTACAGCAATACTGAATAGCAAATAGATGGAATGATTCGTGCGATTTGTATCATCAAAAACAGGTACAGTAGGTGATCAGTGATTCAAAAACTCTTATTAAAATAGTTTTACGTTATTTCAATTAAAATATGAGTGTTGAAACAAAAAAGTATTGTATAGAAAATAATTTCTAATATATTAGTTAGTAAGTTTGTTTTTGCATCGGTTTTTGATTATTCCAAGCCATTAGGAGCACGCGTGTTAGTGATATATGTATATATAGAAGCAGTCAAAATCTCAAACCTCTTATGTGTAGGTAAATCAACTTGAGAAGCTTTGACATCAAACGAAAATTATTAAGAGAAGTTGCGCTGAATTAACAGTTACATCCAAATATGAAATCATTTTATATTTGGATGTAGAAAGATTAGAGCTTTCCCGTTCTTAAATATTATTTTTAGTGAAACTCTCTAAAGCATACTAAATAAATTGGGACACGTCTGCCTCTGACGGAGGTTGGCTAGTGAATCCTTTCGAATTGAAAAATTCTAACAGACTTTTCTTGCAATTGTCTTTCGACAAGGGGGCAAACTGTCTCAGAGAGTCCGTTAATTTCACCAAAGTGAGGGAAATATAAGATGTTTAAATCTTGAGAATGCCCATGTGACCGAATGGACTGTCGAATGTTTATACAAAATTAAAATAAACAATTATTGTAAAATTCTGGAATCACCTCACATTTAAAGTAACGTAAAGGTAGGTGTATCTAGATCGTCACATCTACTACACCTACTAATCTTACTACGTAAGATTTTCAATTTAAAAAAAAAATTGTGACGAAACCGAATTCCAGCAATTTCCCATGTCTTTCTGTTGACATGTTAATGCAATTGGAATGCCAATGCATATAAAAACATTATTAGACTAAGTCTAAATAAAATAAGTACACTGTAAAAAAAATTAAATGCTCGTTTGAATTGAACTTAGATCCAACATTGATCTGTCAATATCTGTTATGAAAATATACTATTAAAATTCTAATATTCGATTTCGATGTGTAAGTATATCACTGATGATCATCTATACTTCCTGACGGGACCATTCTGAAGTGAAATGCCTTGAGGGTCTTGCCAAATGCAGAGATTTCCTACATCACCTGGACATCGTCTGGCTGTCTGCTGCTATATTTTATATCCTTTTCTTGTTATATCAAATTATTTTAAATATAGTAGTATATAGTAACTTTACACTTAAATAATATCAAATGCTCAATCCACTACAATACACTTATATATCTGTTTGTAATCGTTCTTAAGTTATAAGCAATTTTTAATTTCTGGAAAATTACATGCCTTATAAGCAGGCTATGGATTGTATTGAATACTAAACATACGCGAACTGTCAGATAGTAATTCGTAAAGTAGATTGTTATTTAATCATTCTGAATAGGATTAAAGCGACTAAATTTCCTTTATACTTTGTAAAAAAAAAATTGTCTCATATCTTGAGAACAAACCTTCGTTTGTTCTCAAGATATACAGACATCATAGATTTTTTTAGAAATCTACTTCAAAATATTAATAAAAAAGGTTCTTTACAATTATTTCGTATCTTTAAAAATAAAGAGATTATAAGTAAAAAAAGAAATACCGGAATTTCGAGTTTTCGATCATATTCCTGAAATGATTAAAAATGTCTATTCTCTCATCACCACTAAATTTACCTTTTGAAAAAGTGCACGTAACATCTTATATAGTTTTCCTGTATCTAGTGAAATAACGAAATTTTTCATATAATGCCATCGAAATTGCCCAACCCTGTATAGTATAAGAACTGAAGTAAAATAAAAGCTTCACGTAAACACTTTCTAGTAGTTTTATTAATTACATAGCTGTAGATATCTTTTTAGTTCAAGTTTTAAGTTTAAATCTCCAAAATAAAACTGATTTTAAAAGAAATTTGGAAGGCGTAATGCGATAAAGTTTCTAATACACTGATTATTTACTGCATTTATAACGCCGATAGATATAAAAAAAATATTTCTACGCAAGAAGCGAAAGTATATTTTTTACACTGAAATTTATTAAAAAAAAAAAAAACGTTTTCTGAATAAATGTGCATAAATTAAAGCTATTTAAAGCTGAGAATTTTAACGAATTTATCTTATAACTTCCGCATAATTTTATAAACCCAATGAATCACTTTTCAAGTTAATACTGACAGGCATACCAATCCCTCTTATAAAAATACATAATTCCGCAAGCCGAATTCCTCGAATATGAACGCTCATTATTCCGCGATTATTGGTGACTAATAGTACGTGGGTGTGCCTCAGGTATAGCGTTTGGGTCCTACGCTTTCGACAATGGAACGTTCAATGTGTGAAGTAAACCAAAAGTGTTTACGTGCTGTTGAATTTTATTTATACAATTACTTCAACTTTATATTTAGTCATTCCCGGAATAATAACGTACAGAGCGACGAATATCTTTTATATTTCGTTTTGTAATCAAACAGCATTAGTATAGACTTTAAGTCACAGTTCTTTACATCGGATTAGCTGCGATACCTCCGGACGATCGCGAAGAAGACAACATTAATTAGGCAGAATGAATATGTATATATAAAATAGACCGGTAGGAGTTTTGTAACCCGTTTTTTTTTTGTTACTTTCAAATACTCAACGAAATAATCATAAGTTCAAGGCTCCAATGGTGGACTTCGTATACCTATCTTCTGTGATTTTTCATTAGTGTGTTTGTACGCTGTGGCAACTGTGTTAATGTAGATAACTTACATTATTGAAAGATTAATGTTATTGATGTTGTTGATACATAGATTATTATGTTGGAATTTTGAAATTAAAGGCGACAAATAAGAAACGTTTGGGAAAAATATTTCGTAACTGATTGTAATATATCCATGTGATTCTGTAGGTTGTGATACGAAGAATGCATGGTGATTTTTCTAATATATTTTCGTCCTAAGATTGAGTACTAAATAATGTAAGAGTATATTCTGTCAAAATGTAATGTGGTGGTCATTTTTCTTATTAGTGTTAATCAAATAATTTAATGAGAGCAATAAAATTAAGAATCATCTAGTATACTAGCCAAGTTAGTTTATAATATAGTACGTATTTGCTTAAAATTTATACTTGGTAAAAACTCTTAGAGTTTAGATTATTATAACTAGAGACCGGATTATATGCAAAGTGCATATATTTTATTTTTTGTATATCTTTAATTATAGTCTATATGTAGACGTATTACACTAATTGAAGTTAATTAGCGCTAATTAGTGATTGTATATATTGCATATTTAGGCATTTCTATGCATATTTTTCCAAAAGTTGCATATTTAAAGTTTTTCTTATCTTTTCTATTAGTAAAAATTCCTAGTAATTCCTAATGTAGATCAACAACCGACAATTCTCAGAACGATAAATCTTTTACATTGGTTTCTCTAAAACTTTTTTCCAAGAACTGCACGTGTTTAATTTCGCCTAGCAGAAGGGATGTGGTAAATACGTTTTATGATTATTAATTCCCAAATAAACTATTCATTCATTGAATATCTTTGAGCGAAACAGCATGTAATTGTGTTACGCTTTTAAATACTGTGCGTACATACAATGAGTATAGCGAACAAAATTTCTTTATGGATTAAGCCATATCCTGAACTGGGAAAGGATGGCGACAAAATATTTTGTCGAGCCTGCAGTAAACTGGTAAGTTTAATTTTACTAAAAGCTTTACAATTGCTTTTAAATTCTTTAACTTTTGATATAAAATGACATTTGTGTGTAGGTGTCTTCTGAGAGAAAATACCCTGATTGATCAATACGCTAAACTCCATCACATATTGGAAAATGTGAAAAACTAAAGCGATCCGCATGTGTGCAGCAATCTATACGTCAATGTGTAGCATGACGCATGTGCAACGCATTAATTTCGTCTAATATACCATTAGCAACATTAAACAATGTTAATTTGAAATCATTTCTGCAAAAATATTGCAAACGTAATGTACCTGACGAAAGTACCTTACGAAAAAAATTATGTCACATCTTGTTACCAGCAAACAATAGCAGAAATTCAACAATTGGTAGGGAATAATTTTATTTATATCATGGTAGATGAAAGTACGGATAAGTGTGGCCGTTATATTGCCCATTTGTTAATAGGAATTCTTCATGAAGATATTGTAGTAAATCATATTTAATTATTGTAAAGAACTTCAAAAAACAAATAATGTGACAATTGCCCAATTCGTTCAAGAAGGTTTATCAAATTTCTTTTTACCTGGAAGTATATCTTGTGAAAAAACTTACTAATGTTGTTCGACGCTGCACCATACATGATAAAAGCCGCGCAAAATTTATAATTTTTTTATAGTAACATTATTCATACCACTTGCTCAGCTCATGGGTTCAATCGTGTAGCCGAAGACATTAGCAATCTATTCCCTTTGATTAATGATTTAATTAGGAATGTCAAAAAGGTATTTTTAAAAGCACCTTTACGAATCCAATTTTATAAGGAGCGACTTTCCGGTGTTAAGTTGCCTCCTGGACCGATTATTACGAGATGGGGTACATGGTTAGAGGCTGCAATTTTTTTCGCCGATAATTTTAAAGGAATAAAAAATGTAATTCTTGAAATCACTACTGACTGCATTGCTCTAGAAAACTCTAAAAAGATAGTAACATCAACAGAATTGCTACAAAACCTTTTATATATTAAGTCAAATTATAGCTTTGTTTCAAGTTCCATTCGTAAACTAGAAACGCAAGGGATGTCGCTCTCGGAATCAGTCGAAATAGTAAACGAATTTGATATGCTATGTAAGAAGGCTGAGGGTACAATAGGTAATTCTATATACGATAAGTTTAAAAAAGTGATAAATAGAAATGCGGGGTATTTGAAATTGAAGAAAGTTAAGAAAAGTTTGGAAGGTAAAACAGTAAAACGATTTCGACTTTGATGTTTAGTTTAGAATGTATTGCAAAGTTAAAAAATGCACCAATTACATCTGTGGATGTTGAAAGAAGCTTTTCTATTTCGAAACATATGGTATTTCTGATAGAAGACAAAACTTTCTTTTACACAATTTTGAAAAACATTTAATTATAAATTGTTTAGAAATAAGTTGTGAAAAAATTTTGTGCAATAAAGTTAATGTTTAAATTTCTGCTCTTATTTATTTTATGTAAAAATTTTGCATATTGTCGCAATTTTTTGCATATATGCTCCAGGTTTATGCATATTTTCTCAAAAATCGATGCATATATATGCGCATATATTCCAGTTTTTTCTTTGCATATAAACCGGTTTCTAATTATAACTCTTCTTTCCAATTGGTTTTTAGTAGTTTATAAGCAGATCATACAAAAAACCAGGCTTATAAAGTACACTATAAAAAAGCAGCGAACTTCACTCATTTAAAAGTGTAGATGTTTAAAAATTATGGTATAACTGCGTGTTATTTGGGGGAAACTGGAAAATACTCTATAACTGTGATAATTTTACAAGATACATGCGTTTTTTGGTAAAAGTTGTAATGGGACGTCTAGTATGTATTTTATTTTAAATTTGATTCATTATTAACTTCCTTAATAAAAGATATTTGATTTCATTCTGTTTATGTAAACTTAAACATGTAGAGTTTGTAACGTATTTTTAGTTCTATTAATCTGTGTGTGTATTTGTGTGGTGATGCAAGCTGCGTTAAGAAACTAATGGACAAATAAAGAAGTTTGGCGTGGTCACAAGAACAGCGCAACGTCCCTAATTAGCGGCCAGCCGAGGAAAGCGCGTAGGCGATCGTGTATACGCAGGAAAGAACGGGAGTGTCCGCAGCTACCGTTATAATAGAGCGGACGTGCCGTTCGTCTGAAGCGCGGTGGTTGAGGGAGTCGCCATTAAGCGCTGGCCACAACACAGTTACATATTGATAAAAGTGAATCATGTAGCGGGCTAATTTATTTGATATACACGTTATTGCTAAATGTCTTGGCCATTTGTTGCTGCCGGAGAAGAATACCACATACTAGTAAAAAGTAAACGCGTAGCGGGTTAGTGTGTTCCGGCTATTGTGTAATACCTTGGCCATTTGTTTAGTGCCGAGAAACAAAACCTCATCAGTAAAGATTCTCATAATTATTAGTGAGTTATTATATTATATAGTGTTGTGCCGTGGTATGCTACTGGGTAAAGGTAGGAAGACGGTCAAAATGATAATAAGTGTGCTGATGGGTCATTGTAGACTAAATAGGCATACGTATAACAGCCCTACTTGCAGATTCTGCCAAGAGGAGGAAGAAACACCATTTCATGTGCTGTACCAATGTGACGACCTGACCAGGACAGGTTTCTAGTAATGGGCGTGGAGAACTCCACAACCAGCAGCTACACAAGAGAAGCCGCTGTCAAGAATGATGGGTCTAATTAACTGGGTAAAATCGGAGAGCATCTTCTAGAAAAAGGGCGATCATAATAGATCTGAAAAGATCGCGGTGAAACAAGTCCATGGACTATCTCCAACCCTAATTTACTCTGATCTTGGTGTTCATTTTGGTAAAAGTTGATTAAAAATGATTCTCTAAGAAATAGTCGATTGAACTTAAGCCTCATAGTGATGAGAGCTATTTGAGCATTAGGTTAAAGCAAAGTATAAGTTGTTATAATACGATTGCGTCTCATTCTATATTTGATTTATTTAGTACAATTTAGCCTTATCATTTCAATCTTTAACAACTTTATTTCTGTAGTATTTACAATGAATGTGACATTATTAACAAATTATGACTATAATTGACGTGGCAATGCTCACAGTTGGCAATTAACATAGCGATAACAACTCACGTATTTACTTACAGACCATGTAACTTAAAAGCACTTTCAAGGACAATTAATACGAATTAACAACATTAATGCATTATAAATAAAGTAATCCACTTTGTGGTAGTATCTACCGGAGAAACGCTAAAATTACTAAATACGTAACTGCAGTATAAACATTCTCTGTTTCGTTTCACTATAAGTATATCCCGTTAAATAACGCAGAAAAAAAAATACAAACAAAATTTCGCAAATTGCAAATCTCTTTGTCGTTGAACTTTTAATGGGTGTCATTGGAACAAACCAGGAAACTTGGTATTATTACAGTGAAATAAAACGGCGTGCAATTAATGTTTCAAGGTAAATTCAGCTTCTGTTCCGACATAAAAATGAGAATGACAGTTGTGGAAATACTCATATTTTGCTGCGAATTTTTATGCTAGGAAACTTTATGGTTTATTCTCGCATATTTTAACTTGCAAATGTTAATTGTTTTGTTGTACGGCATCTAGATATGATTTGTTAGAATTTGTATATTCAACAGAGTTTAAATTATTAATGTGCAGCGCATTTCTAAGAAAGTTATGGAGCATGTTACCGGACTGCTGAGTGTTCCTTGAACGTAATTTTGCAACTGGTTGAGAGTTTTAGGAATGCCAAGTGTTTAAGGTTTCTAGAAATGCAATCAGGAGTATTGTGAAGCACTATGCCGACACTTAAAACTTATCAGTAAATCATATTATAAACTATTTTGAACTAAACACAAAATCAGAGTACATTTTAATAGAACTAATTTATTATACAGTGAGCCACTACATTCGCGTGGGTTTATATAAAAAAAGTGGTAACATATTCTCAATTTTTTTTGGTTAAGCATTATACAGGTTCAGAACGACCGCATTTCAAAATTATTTTGAAGTACACAGCGTGACTCAAAGAAAAATTACAGATCACAGTTGTGAAAAATTGAATGGAACACCCTGTATATTATGACATATTTTCATAGTACATACTAAATAAAGGCAAGTTGGTGTTAGGCTTCTTATATCTAACTCAACTCGTTTACGAGATAATTAACTATTCCTCAAAATGTAGACCGAAATTTAAGAGGCACGCCTGTCATGCATATTTAAGCTAGATATTTTAAACTGTATTTATCTTTTAACTAAAGCATTACACTTGATAATAAAATAAAAGTAATGAAAAAAATTATACGAGGTGAACAAAAACATACTTTTAATTTTCGATATCTTTAAAGGCTTTAAGTAACCTTCTTATTTTAAATGGAACATCTTGTATTTATTACCTTATTTAGATTCTAATTTTAGCGGTCTTTAAGATTGTATTAATGCTTCCTTTACCAATCTGTTATAGTTTCTTAGTAATATAGAATTATCTATTTCAAATATTAATTCCTACCAATTCTTTTTCAAAAGTACGCTTAGACAAAAGTATGGCTATTATTCATTATACACAAAAGTCATTTGACAACAATAGAACTTGTCAGTTGCGCATCATTGTTGTTCGTGGTTATTTAAAAAGCATTTTAATTATTTACAATGAGAAATTACCCTCAAGCAGAAAGGATTGATATGATTTTAATAATTGGAAAGTGTGAAGAAAATTGTTTGCTAGCATCAAGGATTTATGCGCAAAAATATCCTAACAGACGCCATCCCGATAAGCGTTCTTTAGAAAAATAATTGTTGCAAGTATTCCGAAATACAGGAAGTGTGTGTTATAAGAAAACAGAACGACAAAAACCGATTACCGGAAATGAAGGAAATAATATTTTAGTCATCGAATCTCTTGCTGAAAATCCGCATACAAGTCAACGAAAGATAAATGAAACTACAGGGATAAGCAGAGGGAGCATCAGAAGAATTACAAAGATGAACAAATTTTACCCATACCACATACAATTGCATCAAGAACTTCTGGAAACAGATTATGATCGGCGGCTTGAATTTTGTTTATGGATTCCAGAAAAGTTAGGAGATGACAAAAAGTTTCTCGATTTTGTGTTACTTTCGGATGAGTCAACTTTTCATAATGACGGATTAGTTAATAGGCATTATTTTTCATTATTACAGCGACGAGAATCCCAATTTCTTTAGAACCCTAAATCGTCAACATAGATGGCCTGTTAATTTGTGGGGCGGAATAGTTGGAAAGCACGTGATAGGGCCATACTGTTTTGATGGTCACTTGAATGGTGCCATGTTTCTGCAATTTATAAAATATAGCTTAGCAATACTTTTGGAAAATATACCTAAGACTTTGGTTGCAATTAGATGGTGCTCCTGCGCACCTTCAAATATGCGTTCGGGAAGAATTAGATAGGCAGTATTCCAACAGGTGGATAGGCCGCGGAGGTCCACAGAATTGGCCAGCAAGATCTCCAGATCTAACGAACCCAGATTTTTTTATGGGGATATATTAAAAATATTGTTTATGACATACCACCAACCACACCCGACAATATGAAAGTGCGAATAAGAATGGCGTTTAGATCTATAACACCAAATGTTTTGAGTAATGTTAAAGACTCATTTCAGGAAAGAGTACGCCTCTGCATTGAAAACGATGACCATCATTTTGAACATTTTTTAAAACATTAGCGCCTAAATTTCAGTTTATTCGTTTTAATAAAGTACATTTTTGAAGTTTACTTAATGATGACTTTTAATTAGTATGTAGAAAAGCTAGTTGAAAAGTTAGGCTGATTATTATCGTCTATCTATGTTGAATAATAACAGCAGGTTTGTCCAAGCCTACTTCAAAAAAAAAATAATGGCTAGGAATTAATATTTGAAAAAGAAAATTATAAATTACTAAGAAACTATAACAGATAGTAATAGGAAGCATTAATACAATCTTAAAGACGGTTAAAATTAGAATCTAAATAAGGTAATAAATACAGGCTGTTCCATTTAAAATAAGGAAGTACTTGTCTTTAAAGATAGCGAACATTAAAAGTATGTTTCTGTTTTTTGGATTACTTTTATTTTATTATCAAGTCTAATGCTATACTTAAAAAATAAATACAGTTTAAAATATCTAGCTTAAATATGCATGACAGGCATGCTTCTTCAATTTTATTCTACATTTTGAAGGCTAGTTAATTATCTCGTAAACGAGTTGAGTTAGGCATAGAAACCTTACATCAACTTATCTTTATTTAGTCTGTACTACCAAACTATGTGACAATATACAGGGTGTCTCATTTAATTTTTCACAACTTTGGTGTGTAACTTTTCTTTGAATCACCCTGTATACTTCCAAATAATTTTAAAATGTGCTCCTTTTGAATCTGTATAATTCTTAACAAAAAAAAAAAAAAATATGTTACCACTTTTCGTATATAAATCGACGCGCATGTGGGGCCCACCCTGTATACTTAGTAATTATAAACTCACAATCAGTCATATTAGAAGTGTTATATCCAAAAGGAATAATTTATTTTTAATTTGATTTTTTAGGCATCAAAATGACTATATTTAAAGCAAGCTATGGTAAGAATGTGAACTTTTTATCTTTGATAATTTTTTGCGAAAAAAGAAACATCTGTTAGTTGTTTGTGAAGAAACCTGTTGTTTATTGGAACTGACTAGTACAGAAATGTTTACTTATTCAGCATCCGTCTAGGAGTGTGAAGCGTAACAAAATGGCTAAAGCTTTAATAGGGATATAAGGCACACACACATTTCCAAAAAATCAATTTGAATTATTCCTTATAGATGTAACACTTTTACTATCACTGAGTATATTTGGATATCGCTAAACTTAAACGTTTTAATTCAAACGTTTCATAATAAACTTAATTAATAGAGACGTCACGTGTACTTCCTATTAATTACTTACTCTTTTTAATGCATCTATTCGCTCCTATAGACTCAGAATCAATTCCGCATTCCGTCGTACATACCTGAAATAGAAGAAATAGACGATTAACCACACGGAATTTAAGCCGAAATTGTAGGTTGTATTAAAACAATGGACGCAGAGGTTTTACAATGGTATTCTTTTGATACCCCCGCGCATAACTCGTCTGGGAGAGTAAATAACGTCCTTAAGTAGTATGTATATGTATATACAACATTTTAAAGTGGAGAAGATACTCGAAGAGTCTCGTATTAAGACGACTGTTGGCCGTCGAAGCTTTAATGTAGACTTTCACTTTCAGTTCGAAGGTATATTTTGTATTTAAATAATGAGCGTAAAATGTCAGCTTGTGTAGCTGTTTATATTTAGTAAATTTCTGCGACTATTGAGTTGTATTTTTAATTAGAAATTGATGTAGTTTGTTTTGTTTTAATCAATTTTTTTTTATACAGAAAATATAACCCTTTCGATTGATTTCAGTTGCACAAGGTAATATTGCTTATGCCTCTGCTTCAAAAACCGTGACATATTTCCCTACACTGTAAAAAATTACAGTAATTTTGCCATGGTAAATCAGAAATATTACATTGAATTAACGTTGTGAAATTTACCACAATAAATCATGTAAATTTTGTTTTTATATGTTTTTTTCTAAGATATTTAACATGGAAAAAGAAAATTTCAGGTACGGTAAAATTTTATAGCTTCTTCATTGAGTTTAAGATTGTAACAAAATTCAAAAGGAAAATACAGGAAAAAAAACATGTACAATTTTGTATTTTACTCTCAAAATTTACTTAAAAGTGTAAAATTGGACATTTTTTTGGGTATAAGTGCAACTTTAAAATAATTTTTACTAGTGAACTATAAATTTTGTGTAAAAAATATGAGGGATTCTTTTTATATTTATTTGTTTTCACTTGAATTTTCGGGTAAAACTATAAATATCATGGAAAAAACGAAATTCATTACGCCGCAATGTGATTGTTATGGATTATTTATCTGTGCGCGTAGGTAATTCTATTCGTTTGTCGAACTTATTATTGCTCAATGATATCATGTACGTCACAAACAATTGGGTTTCGCGTAAGGCGTGTTCAATTCTTGATCCCTGGTTGCAGCGATTCAGTTATGACCTATTAGGTGTTATAAAAGAATTAGGTAAGTTGCTTGCTCTCTTTATTAAAAATACATAATGAAAAATTACTTCAGTGTTGGGTAAATATAAGGTTCATATAAATATTACATACGAATTTTACAGTACAATCTTTGAAAAACACATCAGCATGTGAAATTTACTAGATGGTAGAAATTTTACCTTATGAAGCAAATACCTGTAAAATTGTAGGCAACTTTGTTACCAACGATTTTACATGTACTTTTTTTTACAGTGTAGAAGTAGGATGATTATTGTGTTTTTCACTTTACTATAGATTTTAGCACAGTCCAGTTCTCGGTTTTTGATTCGTTTGTATACTATGTCATTTCCCCGAACCTGTCTCTGTAGCTAGATTGATACCAGCTTATCCGATCCGTGATTTCTACCTCGAAACTTTTGTTAAATAAATATGCGGAAATCGTGTGGTCTGATCTCAATCTCAAAGATCACCTTCCACATAATGTACAATGTTAATAGTTCTTCTTCTTCCTCTCTTCCCTATCATCGCCAGGTAGAGAGGAGGAAGGTGTAATAGGCTGTAGGGTAGTTCTTATTGCGTTTGTTTATTCCTAAGAGACCCATCATAAATTCGTTCGCGATTTTAAACAAATCTAGCCCTACGTTATGGATAAGAGATTTTAATATGATTTGTGATCACAATCAACAATAGACGAGAAATTAGTGAGAAATAAGAATAGTAAGGCTCAGATTGGAACCGGGGGGCACACCTAAAGTTGCATATCTATATATAATATAACGAAAATAACCAAAAAATCACTACTAGTTAAATAAGCGTTAGTAAAATTTATTACGGAACTGCTAAATTCATACTAGCTCAATTTATTTCATCAGATCGCTAGGGACATTTATTTCTGCTGAACTAGTGCTTCCATGATGCACGTTATATTACTTTGGACATGCTCGTCATAGTTAATTTAACTTTATGAAACGTGTTGTACAAAAAATCTATTGATCTGTTCGAATACTTTAGAGCAGGGGTCGCCAAACTACTGCCCGCGGTCCAAATCCGGCCCGCTGCGTATTTCAATCCGGCCCGCGCAAGTTGTTAAGTACCAAACGGTTAATTCAGCTATGCCGATAGTTTTTCTCACTCACAATAAGGCGTGGTACGAAAATTATTGTACCGGTGAGTATCTACAATCTACTATTCACCGACTGATAGTAAACTGATGCCGGTAAATAAGTCCGGTTAAATTCATTTACTATGAACGCTTTCGGCGTACTTCGCAATAATATTTCCAACCTTATTTAGAATTAAATTTGAAATATTCATGAATAGACTTGCGATAAAGCTGAAAAAGTGTGCCCAAAGAAGAGGGTTTGTTTTTCTGTTGACCTCTCAGCTCAAGCGACTGTCAGATAAATTGAAAATATCACAATACGCTTCTTAATGGAGAAAAAAAAATGTCTAGTGGTTTTTGTTAGTTCTTGATGAGTCAACAGTCATTGTTGATACTGCCCAAGTATTTTTGTTTTGTGCAAAGCTTTCAATAAGTCATTGCATAATTCATCAAACACCTCTATCTATTTTGCATTATTGAACCAGTTGTGGCAGTGGTTAACCTTATTGGCTCTCGGCGAGTTAACCATCGCCAGTTCGATGGTGCAATAGTGGAAAAGTTTTATTGAGATGTGCCCTCTCAACTGAACTTTCGTCCCTTCAAATTATTTTAAATAAAAAGATACTAACATTCGTTGAAGTATTACAAAAAAATATGTCGCAATTCATTTCTTGTGATCTAGATTGGATTAGAATCCCTAAAAATGGATCATATTTTACTTCAAAATTTTCTGGGCAGATGTTTTCAAAGTGCCTAAATCTTCAGGAATAGCAGGTATTGAACCACTGAGATGTGTTTTCAAATGCCCTAAAATAGAATTTTATTTTTCTTGGCTTTCTTCATAAAACTACTATAGGTTTGTCTTTTTTGTCTTTTTTATTAATAAATTTTTGGTTTATTGCGTAGTACTTGATTGTTTTATCAGTTCTCTCAGTTATTTCAGCTTCTTGTTTTCCTGTTTCTTCCAATGTTACTCTTAAATATTTAAATTTCTCATTTGCTCTATTTTAGTATCATTTATTTCAATATTAGTTTCAACATTCTGATTTCCCGGGATTTTAGTTTTTTCTATGTTTATTGCCATGCCCGCTTCTTCCATGTTTCCTTTCCATATGTTCAAATTTTCTTTGTTTTTCACTGTCTGTTATTATTACCACATCGTCTGCAAAGATTCCATTATGTAGCTATTTCAATCCTCTGCAAATTCTTATATCACACAAACACTTTATTAACTTTTTGTTCGCATTTTGCCTCATTTTGCAAAATCCGAACCAGATGAAGATAAACTTTGAATATTTAATATTTACTGTTTGGTTTATATTATTGACGTACTTTTCTAGTTACAACATATAGAAAAATGAATATTAATAATATTTACTAGCAATAATTATTTGACCATTGTAAATGTTAATTACGATCAAGGTATAATTTTGACATTAGACCACTGAAGCCTATAGGGAATGTTGCAGAAAAATATAAGAATATACAGGATGTTTTTGAAAAAAAAGGTTTTGTAACTTTAAGATTCTTTAACAAGTCAGTAACTTTTAAACACCTTGTATGATACGACGGAAACTTTTTGGTACATTGTTTTCGGTTCAATAAAACACAGAGGAACACTTAATAAAAAATATACACGTTAGAGTTTACAACCTGGCCCGCTGAACTTAATTTTCGTTACGATTTGGCCCTGTCCTAAAAAAGTTTGCCGACCCCTGCTTTAGAGCGTTGCAGTTTTTGATTTCGGCCAGAGCCTTAAGTTCATGGTTTTTTTTCTGCAATTTGTATTTAATGTTTTTTTTCTTTTTTTTATATAATTAAATTATCAATATTTTTATTTTTGATTAAACCTTTTCAATTTTTGGAGTAATTAAAGAAAGTCAGATTTCTTTCACTCACTTTTTGCTTTTCGTGATTAGTTTTAATTTGCGAGGGTAACTCTGAGTTTAATTGTTCTTTTGCGCCCTTTTAAGATTTTTTATCCGTTGAGCTAGTTAATTTTATTTTTCATTTTGCATTTTCTTTGGTACCTTCAGTACACAGCAGTATGTCGGACGTTTGCAGGGGGTACACTCCTCAGTTGTGTCCAATTATTCCAAATGCGATTCAATAAGTGCATTCGAAATATATGACGACATTTTTGAGCACTGAATATAGGCAACTCTATTAGAGGTTTCTATTTCAAATTTTCTTTTTTTTTTTTTGGTATTTTATGAGAAGTTAGCATGAAAATTTATCACTACATAAAAAAAAAATAGCTAGGAAAATATGCATCTGCAATCAAATAGCATGCAACCTAGGCATTAAACTGCAATTTACAATTGATACTTTATTTTTATCAATGAGACAATAAAAAAAATCTAAACGATATTGTAATGGTTACATCAACGGAACTAATCACTCTCCATTAGTACTTAGATAAAAACTCAGTCAAAGTTAACCACCGCCTCTTACTAGATCATCGTGAAAATCGTTCCTAGTGACGGGTACAGTGCTTGTGGTAAAAGACTATGTTTATATATAAAGTATGCTTATGTTTCTTCTTAGTCAATGTACGTAATGGGATAGATATTCTTAAGGTTTAAAAAAAAATCGTTCAACTTTGTTTTAGGCTGCGTTGGGAGCAGATGTAGTAATTAAGAAAATTAGAGAATGTGGTCGGCCAATGCAACATGTCTCTATGGATTGTGATAATCCAACGAAGGGTGTTGTGCAGCATTGCGATATAGTTTACAGATTACCTACGGATGACGGGGATAATTTTAATGTAAATATCTATAACGCAATATTTAATTATTAATATACCACACTGCATTTTCTTAAGTTGATTTAAAATCATCTCTTTTTTAGATTGAAACTAAAATAGAAATACTACACGGTAAACGCTGGAGAAAATTAACGACTTTAAGGCATGACAAAGGATGTTGTGGAGCCTTTGAAATCTACTTAAAAGAATTCCTTTACAGTTTTTTTGAGGCATGCGGTTTACCAAAAGAATGTCCTTTTAAAAAGGTATTCGTTGAATAATAGCGCATGTGTGTACTTTTTTTTTTTTTTGATTGTATCTCTAGGGAGTCATGACCGCCAAACATTTGCCTATCGATATCAGCGGTGCACAAGGATTCTTTATACCTAAAGGAATTCTCAGGGTAACCACGAAATCATTTGAAAAGACTTCGGGAAAATTGGGTGTATGTGTCGTCCTGGATGTTGAAAGTAGATAATGGAAATGTAACTACTTATAGGGATTATTTTTCGTGTATTTTTGCTAGTACTAGTAAAAATAATTAGATATTAAAACAAGTTAATTGATATTATTCATTGAATTAGTAGGTAGATTGTGCTTTAATTTAACTTAAAATAAACCACTTTCGCATATCTTAATTCATGTTATTACTGATATCCATATTTTCAATCAGTCATTATTCTTAAGTACATTATGATTTAATTATTTACAGGCTTAGAGCATAGGTTAATAGGTTTTTGTAACAGTAATAGATAAAATATCTTAGAAGTCCTAATAATTGATCTTAGTACAATTCTTCATTCAGAGCCATTTCACTTAAGGGGAGGTTTACATGTATTTGACTGGAAAAATCGATTTTTGGTTTTTTGCATTTCTTGAAAGCTCCAAATATATAACATACATGGTTAAAGCGGTTTCGTAATATTCGCATTGTTTAAGCCGCTGCGGCTTATTAAAAGAGCGGGTGTACCGAACACAAACAGAGCAAATTTGATGTAATACTATATTCGACTCGGGGCGGCTCGGGTCGAAATATCATACTTATTGTTTGTTAGTGTATGTATAGTTGTCTTTAATG
Source organism: Protaetia brevitarsis (assembly GCA_004143645.1). Lineage (NCBI taxonomy): Eukaryota > Metazoa > Arthropoda > Insecta > Coleoptera > Scarabaeidae > Protaetia > Protaetia brevitarsis. The sequence goes on from RXPK01002062.1 coordinate 79,322, forward strand.
ATTAGAAATGCCACTGCAGTCGGGATCACAAATAAACGACAGAGTAGCTATTTATATTACAATAATATGAAGCAATTAGATCCGAAATAAAACGCACATTTGAAGAAACTGATCTAACAATATTTTTTTACTTAAAAACACACTTTCAAACGCTTTAGAAAACTACTTACCATAAAATGTATTCATTTATTGCAGATCACTTACTTACACTAAATTTCTTATAAAAGCTGACTAGAATATGATGGCAAAAGGTAACCCCACTACGGATCATCAGAGTAGCACAGGAAAAATGGAAGTCGATGCGATGCCTTAAAAGAAATTTCGCACGATTTCGGATAGGCGACTAAGACAAGACAACTTTTTAAGCAATTTGTGATTTTTAGCCGTACGAAGATGTTACTGTTCAAGAAAAAAAGAGAATGCGTTGGAGATGTACAAAAAAGAATGAGTGGACTTTGAAGAAAGGGCGCTGGTAAACTGACTGACAAAGTTATTGATAATTTACAATAGTGTACTGTGGACTGGCAATTAGACAACATCCAGATTCTGCATAAAAATGAGGGCAGCTATTTGGGCTATTATAAATGTTCAACCGACGCGGATCCACGACACATTTATTGTCCAAAAGGTGTAGACAGCCTGTGTAAGTGGCGCGTTGCAAGCCAAGTTGAGCTTGCTTCATTCATACATGACCCTCTTTTGCAAAAAAAAAAAAAATCAAGATGCTATTAGGCCGATTAATGAAGTTTTTTCTAGAGTGATTTCTTGCAAAGATGCATTGGAAAAAATTGTCAAAACTGAAACGACTTGTTTAGTTCAGTGTGTAGAAACTAGCTCCAAAAGATTTACACTGCGACCCATAAACAATTCAACTTGCTACCTACATTGCCGCAAATTTATTCAATGAAGGTTACTTTTCTGTATTACAAATAATGAATGCGGTGGGAATTGCAGTAGGACTTGATGCCAAAAATTTCGTCATCAATTCTGATCGTCAGCGCATACAAAGAGCAGAGCAGAGTATGTCGAGCGCTGCAAAACTTGCTGTGCTGCGTCTAAAGGGAAGCAACAAATTTTGCAATGCAGAAGTATGAAGAAGAAGAAGGATTAATGTATGGTGCTGGAATAGCTGACTAAGTGTATGTTGAACTATTTGTAAAAATTTTGCTGAGAAACTTTGAACGCGTTTTTTCTCGAAACATGATTTTTCATATCTGCGTAAGTTCTAGTTCTTCAAGTGTTCTATTGAACACTTGATAAATATATCAACTTAATGCTTTTGGTTTCTTAATGTAAACAGTTTTTATTGGAGGTTATACCTATAATATACTAAAAATTGCAATATTCCACATTTTTATATCCACATACACACAAAAAAGAAATAGAAAATAGTCAAATCAAAGTCCAGGTATCTGCCACATTGTTTGCTTTCGACTTATTTGGTTAAATTTAGGTATAATCTCCAACAAATTTAATATATTTCTAACTCTTCTTTTTATTTTCAATTTCGGATCACTTTTGCGTATGCTAGAACTTACGCAGTTTGACCGTGTTTTCTGTACACATTGCTATCTAGATACAAATAGCGAACGTTATAGTGGTCTTGTCTTTAAAAAAAATATATTTTTTTAAAGTTCAAATTTTAATATATTTATTAAGAAAAAGCCGTATTTCGTATATCTTTTCCTTTGTCTGAAAAAAAAGCTCAAAGTTTTTGGACTTTTCCAATATATATATGTAACCTCCCTTAAATATCCATTTTTCACTTAGCAATCGAAAAAAACAGAATTGGGGGATGATCGAGTTGAAATATATAGATGTTATAGCAATTATTGCAAAATAAAATATTTATTTTATAATTTAAATAATAATTAACATAATTATTTTTGTTTAGGTAGAAATCGCAGTGTTATTTGATATTGTATCCACAATCAGAAAATCTTTGTATCTCTCATTTACTTATACTGGAACACATAAGTCATAATTGGTTAATTTTACAGGAAAAATAAGTAACTATAAATACGAAAAAACTTTCTAATGATTACCTAAAATTGGAGATTCTTAAAAATTTAAAGATGGGTGCTGTCGCATTTCCTCCGTTGATGTGATTTGATAATTTTACGAATATATATATATATATTTTTAAATTATTTAATTGCGTAAGTACACACTAAAAAATGCAGGTAATTTTTCTTGGTAAAAATCACTTTTTTTGATAAGTTTTCGCATTGAAACTTCAGCAAAATGTCGAAATGTTAGAAATTTTCCCATAATACGAGTATTTTATGTGAATGTTTTAGGAAAATTTCTGTTTCTTAGAAAAAAAATCACTAACATTTTAATATTACCAAGAAAAATAATACCTCTTAGGAAAAACTTTTTACAATTTGGAAAATTGCAGTCATAAATATAGTAATTTTCAAGGAAACAAGCAAGGCGCGCTGCATTAACTTAAAATGTTCTGATTTAAATCAGACGTAGGCAGAAATGACATGGCGTTCTTGTTATTTTAGAACTATGATACTGATTAGGTGGTATTAATTCATATTAGAAAATCGGGTTGTTGTTCTTTTAATGCTTTAAAATCTGTTACGCACTCTGCTACAATTTGAACATGAAATATCCGAAACAACTTGCATGCACGTTGGAATTAATTCAGCATTATCTGTTAAAAACCCACTTACGCACTAAAAAATTTAGGTAATTTTTCTTGGTGAAAATCATTTTTTTGGACAACTTTCCGAATTCAATGGGAGTAAATGTACAAAATGTTTTACGTGAATATTAACGAAAAAATTTCTGTTTCTTAGAAAAAAAAAACTTTACGTTGTAGTATTACTAAGAAAAATATTAATATCTCTTAGGAATAACTTAACGTTTCTTACAATTTGGAAAATTACAGTTAAAAATAGTATTTTTTTATAATATTTTTTACTTTTATTCAAGTAAATTACTTTAACGGCAAAAAGTATTTTTTAAAGTTATTTATCTTATACAAAGTCGGTACAGTTACAGATAAAGTAGTAGTAGATTTACGTTAAAATTGTATTACAAAACTGTAAATCATGACGTCATGATGTTCTAAACACGTAATAGCAAAGTTTTCTGGCCTATAGTAGCAAATTCGTTAAACATTATTCTACAAGTGCAGGAATTGCCATGAAGATGGCGGTTCTCCTATTTTACTACACAAACTTTCCACATTCGATATAGATTTTCTACATGGTAGACATAGATCAAATCTATTACTTTCCAGATAAATATTTCTTAGGAACTGTTAATATAACATAAAAAAGTATTTTATAAGCAATGCAGCAGGAAGCGAATTCAAAATAGATAAATTTCAAAAATTATTTCGCTTTTACGAAAGCTGGCAATGGGACCTTAAATTCAAATTTAATTTCTTTAAGAATGAATGAGATTAGTTTTTCTGTTATACTTAGTACCTGTTGTACAAGGACCTGGAAGTGCTGGAGGGGGCGTACTTTAAAACAAAATTTAAAAAAAAGATAGTAACGTCCAGAAGGGGGGGAATTGTAATTTTTTATTTTTTTCCCCAATACTGAGAAGGGGAAAAGGGGTGTTGGTGTTTTTTTTAATTTTTTTTTGCAAAACCGGAGAAAGACTAAGAGATTTAAAATAATTCAAATAAATTATTTTTCAAAATTATTAAACAATAAGGTGGAGGGGGACGAAAGTGAAGAGGCAAGAATATTAACATTTTTGCATGATCAAATAAATGTTTTACCAAGACGTTTTTTTTTTTTTTTTTGTAACACCAGCAGGGGCTGAAGGGTAGGTAAACAGGGATGATTTTCTTTTTAGAGACGTTGGCATTGGAAGGGAATGAAGATTAAGTTTTTAATAATTAAACCATGTTCAATTGAAAAACTGCCCTAACACAGGCCTTCTTCAGTACAAAAATCCTGTAGGTGTCTGTAGCATCACCGCGGAAAACTGCACAATATTGGAAACAAGACCCGACACACTAAAGGCTGCTTCAACACTCACATACCGCGAAACAATTCTCAAGCTGCAACAGAATCGTCCCAGCCTCGATGCGAGGTCCCCACGACAGGCAACTGACCACCGTAATATCACGGAAGCTAAAATGATTCACACAGATAAGTAGCTCGTTATTGTGTTCAATAGGTAATTCCAAAGTGGATGTGTTGAAACAAAGAATCTGTATTGTAGTGACATTTCATTTGGGATTGTTTCTTTTGAACTATGAGTCTAGAAGATGCTAATTAGCTTCTAACTTATCTTTTTACTTTTTCACAGGTTTTCTCCCGAACAACACAAGAAATGTCATCAACGTATTAAACAATCAGATCATCAATGATTGATGGTGAGGTCGTTCACATAAAGCAAGAATAGCAACGGTCCGAGAAGAGAGCCCTGTGGAACACTAAAAGGCATAGGTTGACTAGACAAAACATCAGCCCCGGTTACATCATAAGCTGCTACTCGCTGTTTACATAAGAAATTCATTTGCCGCGCCTCTAAATCTCATTATCTCTCCAGTTGACGTAAGAGAGTCTATGAAAGACCTTGGACAGATCCATGAGGGCACGAGCTCTTACATCTTTAGAAGTTGGAAAATTGCTCGAATAGTGAATATCTTCTGTACATATACATTTTGATTTTCATGTAGAATATTATGTTTTGCTATAAAACTTATTATCCAATGGAGCTTTTTAAAAATTTTAGAAATATTAGCTATCACCAGTGAAACAGGGATAGCATAGAGCTGTAGAAAATTCAAAAAATGATAAATTTTATGATTTTTTCTTTCAACACCGACTCACATAACTAGACTAGACTATAAGGAACGGCTACTTTATTGATAAATACAACTTAAAACAGAAAAAGCTTTCTAATATTTATTTGTGGAGACGAATACATCGGTGGAATTAATTATTAGTAATTAATAATAACTAAAACCAATAAATGTTTGGAAATAGTGTTACGTATCTTCAGTTTACTCTATTTTTCCTTTCCTGCGGTTAATCCAAGTAATAATTTTAAATTTAAATACCATATGTTATCGCATCAGATATATGAACTAGTATTTAAACATTTCTGCTTGCATGAAATTAGAAACATGCATATATTAAGTTCTTTTTAGAAAAAATTAATTGTTCTAATGATTTAGTTGGGTTTTCCAATTATGTTAATCTGTATAATGAAAAAAAAAAGTATCATTCTTGTAACACTGATCATTAAAAACGGCGCAAAATAAAAGTAAACATACTAATTACAAACATAAATGCAAGATGCAAATATACAGTTTTTTTATCACTGGGTTTAAAAAGGAAAAGTCGCTCTTAGTAAAAGTAAATTCGCACATGCCTGCCAACCAAGCGAACTGGAGATATGAATAAAACATTATCGGAGATAGAAAGTGAAATGGCCGTTTCTCGCTTGATTAACAAAACATACAACATTGATTTGTTTGCTGGCACGTAAGCGTTCAAAATGGAATTTTCTATATTTTTCGGCTTCAGTCGTGGTTTACATATACACTAAATCCAGCTTTCCCCAGATGTGGAAGGTAATCGTACGTATGTAGGAAATGACATCTTTAATTTTCGCAGAAAATGGGTTTTAGTGACAAAATGAAAATTAATACCTAACTAATCTGTTTATAGCACGTGCAGTGTGGCAATCTGTGTTGTCTGTAGAGTCATATGTTTGTATCTCCAATTAAAATGGAGAAGGTATTTAGAAAGTTTAAGCGTCAACAGGCAGAAGTTCCATGTTTTGAATGCTTTTAATCTTTGAATATTGATATTTTGACATCTGCTTATTTGAAATGCCTCCCAAATGTTGTCCGTCTGCTACTCTTATTAATTACTAGTGTTTTGAATTGTTAAATACCAGAAGGAAACTTTCATATCATATACTCATTCTGTCCACTTAAATTGTGAAAGAGAGTTTCCTTTTTATAGACGTATTGAACATTTATTACTAGTTTAAAATTATAAAGATGTGAACGTCGAGACACCAGTTTGAATTTAAGGTCATTTAAGTAACACACATCTATTAGAAATAGCAATGTTATAAAGTATTGAAGAAAAAGATCTAATTGTTTGGATTGCAAAGGAGAACTAATAGGTAACCCAATTCTAGTTTCTTATATTAGCCGTTTTATAAATTAGTCAATTGCGTGTTTGATACATCCAATGATAGTTTGGAACACAACCTATTTAAGAAATGGATCATACATGGATGATTATGCTCAATTTATCGCCCTACTCAATTTGCAGTGAAAAAAATAAGAAAGCTTTAAGGATAGCATAGATTGTGCGCATCATCATGGTATATGTTCAGCCGAGAATATTGTTGGTGTGAGTGATAGGGTGGCTGGAAATCAGGAATTACCGATTCGTCAACATTCGTAGGCTTAGGGCCTTTTTATGGCTTACTTTAACGCAATTTCCATCCATAACATCCAGCTTTTTAAGAATTGAGGATCAGAAATCATGGACAACGAAGAATTTAGGCAGATTGGCTATTGGAGCAGCAGGAAGTTGATGTTAACTTTTCAAAGAAAATGCTTTTATTTGATGGGGCACATTTCCAACTCACTCAACATGTTAACAAACATAATTATCGCACGTAAAGTGAAGAAAATCTCACGAGGCACCACTGCATGCCCAAAAAGTAAAAGTGTAAAAGGATTGATCTATGGCGGAAACGGTGATAGAAGAACGCCGGATTCTTTGGGCAATTAAAAGTTTCCAACCATTCAAGTTACATGGTTCGGACAATGTGTTTCCTGTCCTCAGTAGGACAGAAAACACACTGTTCGAAATGCCGAGGAACATGGATTCCCTAATCGGCACACCGATTGAGGGAGTGTATTACTTACGTACCTAAAGAATGGAAAGATATAAGGGTGGTTTTTGTACTAAAGCCAGGGTGTCTTGACTATACTCTGGCAAAAATTTACGGCGCGGGAGATCTGACCAGTTTTGTGTTGAAAACTAACGCTCTAACTAGGCATTATGATGAATCGACTCTTGTAGGATGGTTATGCTGTGTGTTGGAGCAGACGACAATAGAGTTAATTGTGGAAAAGACGTTTTGTTGTTTTGTCACTGCTTTTGTGGAGCCTTGTCATAGATGACATCATTCCTGCTTGCAGATAGTTGCATATGTGAACGATATCACTGCTCTTATTGATGAAAAAGTTGAGAGCATATCTGCAATTTAATGCAGGTCTATCGAAAATTGGTGCATAGAACGTTGTCTTTCTGTAAATCCATATAAGTCAAAGAATGTATTCTTTATTAACAAAAAAGTAAGGTGAAACAACTTTGTCCGCCACAATTGTTTGGCGCTGCTTTCAGTTTTGCGGATGAGATCAAATATCCAGATGTCATATTTGACCTGAAGCGAACATCTCGAAACAAAACCGAGAAAGCACGCAATAGCTTTTTGGCCGTGTTGTCGCATTCTAAGTAGGATTTTGGGGAATATTGAGGCACTCCCCGCAAAATAGACTTATGCTACCTTATGGCGTCCTCATCTAGTGGTCAAGGGTGAGACGACTGATAGCCAGAAAGGAGTTGATGCATATGTAGCGTATCGCATGTGTTTTGCATAACATGAACAATGCGTACAACACCGACGGTGGCAATGAAAGCATTGTTATGTGACCTTCCCCTGGATCTATTCGTGAAGGTGACCTCTTGGAGGAAGGCCGCCATCATGCGAGCATCATCCATGAGGACGGCACCAAGGCGTCTCTTTTTGGTTGTGCAAAGGATTACGTGCCTTCAGTTTTTGCTTTCGGCAAGCACTACTGCGTTCACGTTGGCCCCTAAGTCGAATCATTACCTTCGATCGCCATCTACGCAGGTGGATCAGACTATGATCTGATCCATCTGCGTAGAACTCAGCCTAAACCCCAACTGATTAGCTTAGCCTCGTTTTTTCTTTCAGGTCGAAGTTTTAGCGATTTTGTATGGTGCCTAAGAAAAATTAGCAGGCAAGCATTAAGACATTGAGTATTGTTGTTTGTGAAAGCCGAGCTGTCTTGAGTACTTTAGTGCCGCGATGCCTTAGAATTAGTCGCTATTAATAATGGTTTGATACTCAGATGGGCTTAAGCTAATAACTTCATGCTCAAGCCATAATCCAGGACAGCTTGATTTAGCCTCCAATTTCTTTTAGCCATTAAATGGTACTAGACATTTCAGGATCCCAGTAACAAACATCAATCTGTACAGGTGTCTGGCTGGTTGTTCGAAGTAATTCTGTGAGTTCATTTTTGGCTTGCCTAGGTAGGCATTCCATTGCTGCTGTAGAAGTAGGCCTCATTGCTCCTGTTATTCCTAAATACACAAATCTTTGTATTTTGCTAAGTTTGGTTATAGTAATTTGTCTACCATAACAGAGATGCATAAGTGATCATAAGTCTGACTGCTGTGGTGTATGTCCAGTACATCATATTTGGTCTTCATTCATTTCATTCATTCAAGTGAGGGTGGGCACTTGATGTCCGGGCACTTGAGCTAGGTGCTCATTGTACCATCCCCATTGATTCTCTTATTTCCACTCGAGCAGCTTGGTGTTCTCTATAAAGCCCAGTATCTTGCCCAGTGGAAACTTGAGGACCTTTCGAGGGCTCCAATAGATCTCTCCCGAAGTACTTCTGCCCAAGTACCCTCAGTTCCTCACATGTGCAGATTACATGTAAACTCATTTCGTCCTGTAGTTCGCATCTTCACCACCACGGTTCGCTTACACGGCCTGTGTTGTATAGATGCTTTTTCAAAGGACAGTGTCCAGTGACCAACCCAGTAATGGTTTTAACTTCTTTCTTATTGCGCCTGAGTAGGTTATCAGAGAAACTACTCATCCCCTATCAGCGTTTTGGTATGGAGTTGTCCTTCAGTCGACCTCCATTTCTTTTATCTAACCAGGTCCAGATCTCCTTTCTTGCGGAATCCTTAGTAATCCCACATACGGGCTCTGGACCCATGAAGTGTCTCTTAGAGTCCTCCTTGGCTAGTTCATCGGCTATTACGTTGCCCTTTATATCCTCATGTCCCGGCACCCAAATCAGAGACACCGTGTAGTCTCGTGCCAGTGCATTGAGGGATTGTTTGCAGACCCTAACTAGTTTTGACCTAGTTTCGGGGTTCGAGACTGCCTTAATGACAGCCTGGCTGTCAGTCATTATATTAATTTTCCTCCTCATGTAGCTCCCTTTTGCAATCATTTCTGCACAGGCTGCAAGGGCGAATACCTCTGCCTGGAAGACCGTTGTATGTTTCCCCAGACTTATGGATATCCTTTGATTAGGACTGGGCCCACAAATACCGGCTCCTGTCCCCTGGATGGATTTGAATCCATCTGTGTTCCAGTTTTCGTTAGCAGTGCTCTCACTACGTGCCTGGTCTCTGTTCGGTATGGAGATTTTCACCTTTTCAGTGAAGATAATTTCGGGTGTCATGCTGTCCGTGGACATTTATAGCAATGGCCCGTCCAGCAACGTGCCCATACTATAAGTGTGCCCTCCCACCCTGAAGTTGGGATGCCACAAGTTGTTGGCTTTCAGTCTAAGGATCGCATTCATTGCCTCCGCTCTCACATAGAGTTCCAGCGGGGGGAGGCCCACAATGGTCTCCAAAGAGGCGGTCCCTGTACTGTTAGTTGCACACAGTGATATCCAGCAATGCCTGTCTCTGGACAGACGAGAGCAGCTTCGCTGCGGAGGACACTTCTGTCCTCCTCCACCAGACTACTGTCTCGTATGTTATCGCTGGCCTTATCACGGCAGTATATAGCCAATGGATCACCTTCGGTTTTAATCCCCAGGTTTTGCCAGCAACTCTCCTGCAGCGCCAGAATAGTTGCGTGGCCCTGGTCGTTGTTTTAACTAAGTAATTTTTCCCGCTCAGTTTCGCATCGAGGGTAATATCCAGATACTTTACTTCCTTGGTTAATTGTAACTCCTGCCCAAACAGTCTAATACCGCCTAGGTCATTGGGTTTTCTCATGTTGCATATTTGGTCTTAATCCCCATGTTTTTCCATGAGCTTTTCTAGAAAACATAAGTGTTTTCTCCGCCCTGGTTTAATATAAATTTTGTTTTAGCAGGGCGATTGCTTAGCATCAGGTACGCCTAAGGTCAAAACATGGTTTTTGACAATTACTTTTGATAATCCTTCGTAACCTTATCACAGTCATGTTTATTCACTCAGTGTAAACAACCTCCATCACTAAATATTTTTCGCAGTTATTAGTACATTTTATTAATAAAAACGCACGCGACAACAGACAAATGTAAAAACCAATCTTCACATGAAGAGACAACGAAACAAACAACAAAAACCCATTTAGAATACAAAACCAGACCGGCCTTCATTTGACTCACGCCCAACAATAATAACACGGACCGAAATCAGAACGCGTCTGTAATTTTAAATATGGAACAAGCCGGGAGATTGAAACGCTTCGACAAATACTACAGCCTGATCTACACACGCACTTACTCATCCACATTACGTCCATACATAACGTACACAGACGTAAAGTATAATAACCATCGGGTTCATTTCCATTCCGAAGACGTAAAACTCTCATCCCTTGCTACGTTGTTGAACACCCATACGTAATAAACCATTGTTTGGAGCGTCCCAGAACGACGACCGGCCGGCGTTTCGAAAGGATTTACTGGCGGACAATGGAGTCGTCAATCTCGGAAGAATCAAGGTTCCTACGAGACGGGAGACGAAGATGTGGAAACGGCACAAATTGCTTTTTTGATATAAATCGCGTTCCTACGCATGATAGCGGTCAAAATAAGATTTAGTTGCCACTGGATTATTACTGGGAGTCATAATTTTATCTTATGAAACAAAGTGGTTACGGAATCGCTTTGAGAATTAGAGGAACAACATTGTGTTGATGATTGTTTAGATAGATTGGTTAAAGGTTTTTTTTTCTCTATTACGAATGCTTTCTAGTTAAATATGTCATTGCAGTTATGTGTAGGAAATAGTGATTAATCAAAAGATAGATTGCTAAAATGATTTTCAGTTGGATAACAGTAAAGCTTACAGAAATTGTGTTATTGTAAGCTGCTATTGTCTGTCACCACTAAAGGAAAATTAAGGCAGTTCAAGTAATCGTCTTTTGAAGGGTTTTTTGCTTCGAAAGAAGTCTGATTTAAATACTGTAATAAAAATAATAATAATAATAATATTAATAATAATTTATTGTCATGACCAATTATAATTGGTATCGACATTGTCATTCCTATGAATACATGCATAAACTTATATATTAATCATAAATATTACAAGTATATATAATATATTAATAGATTAAAATAAACAATGTAAAAATGTAAATGGGACAATATATCACATAAGAAAATGGTATTAAAATACTCGTCACAAATGAATATAAGCCAACTAAATATTTTTGTCATTAAAATATTCATCTAGTGAGTAGTAGCACTGTATATACAATATATTAACAGTTTAAAATAAACAATGTAAAAATGTAAATGGGGCAGTACATCACATAAAAAAATGGTATTAAAATACTCGTCAGAAATGAATATAAGCCAACTAAATATCTTTGTCATTAAAATATTCATCTAGTGAGTAGTAGCGCTTCCGATTCAACATACTGCTATGGCATGGCTCTCCGGTTATTTGACTTCAATGGTGTTAATTTTCGAAGATCAAGCTTTGGCTGTGCCCCGCGCAAATTCTCACTGAAATTTAATATTTGTGTATTTTGCTAAGAATTTAGTAGTTTTGTTTGATGTATTTTATTGTTCAGTTAGTTAGTTTATTTTCTTTCCTTTATATGTTTAGCTTTTGTTTTTCATGTCTTAGGTCCTTCTTAAAAGTCATTTTCTATGATTTTTGCGGCTGACGCAGCGCGCGCAATTGCTACTAATTGAACTCAGTGTCTGAATTATTGTCGCGTATGTAAGTATATGTAAATATTGAGCTCTTTGCATCCATTTTGCAATCTTTCATTTGTAAGGATTTGTTCGTTAATTTTGTTAATTTTGATCATCATTCAGACAACTCAGTTTATTAATTGGTGTTATAATATTGTGCACAATTTATGTATAAGGCCCGTTAATAATTTGTTCTAGAAGTAACCGCGTTAAGAGTTTAAATTTTCCGTTTTTTTTTTGTTAGTTTTAATTTTATTGTATTTTAATCACCTCGGGGTAGGTGAAGAGTAGCTTAGTGCTTGTATTTTAAATTTCATTTTGATTTTACTTGTTTCTCCACGTGTGATTTAATTTAATTGTAGCTTGCTTTGGTTTTGTTTTGAGACCACGTGAATTTTTTTGTGGTATAAGAAATTCCTTCTAGAACGAATCTATCATTTTTTTATATATATATTTATTTATTTATTTATTTCATTAAACAAACTGCGTTACATAGAGAAATTATATAATTACACAATGTAATAGATATAGTTTCCCACGCTGCTGGTCACCATCCCTCATCCTCGCCACGGGAGCTACTATCTCGGGCTAACGGTGTTGAGGGCCTCTAGGATTTTGAAAATTGCGGTCGAGTTTATGGGGTTAAATTAGGTATTTTTCTTTAGCAATTGTTTTAGTTTAATTTTGAATTTGTTATACGGATATTCTTTTATGTATTTGGGTATTTTGTTGTACATGTCTATTGCTGTTGTTGTTAGTGTCTGACTATATTTATGGTAGCTATATTTTTCACTTCTCAAGTGCGATATTCTACGAGTTTTGTAATTGTGTATTTCTCTACTGGTTTGTAATTTTAAATTAATTTTGATCTCATTATTTCTTATTTTGTGTAAAAATAATATATTATTTAAGTTTATTATTTCTTGTATGTTTAATTCGTTTGTCTTTCATAAATAGACGTTGTTGGTGTTCTATAATGTAACTTGTATATTATTTTTAGCACTTTATTTTGCTGTCTTTGTATCTTGGATAGGTTCTTTTTTGACGTATTTCCCCAAATGCTTATTAGATAACTATTTTTGGCGGTAAATAGAGCATGATATAGTGGTTTTTTTATAAGCGAACGGTATTATGTGCTTAATTTTATTCAAAGCTGCAATAGTTTTCGTATTTTGTTCAATCAATTTCTGTAAATGTTTATCCCATTTCATAGTGTTTTGTAGTTGTAATCCTAAGTATGTTGTTTCATTCACCTCTTTTAGTTTCTGATTATTATTTCTATATTTATTTCCTGTTTGTCTCTTTTATTGCTATATATCATATACACAGTTTTTGTTTCATTGATGGTAAGTAGATTATTGAAACACCATTCTTCTGAAATGTTAATATCTTCTTTGATCTTGGTTTCCATATTTTTGATACTGTGGCCAGAATAAAGTATGCAGGTGTCATCTGCGTATGCGTATAGTTTTCCATGGAAAGATTGTTCGAAAAGATCGTTCACGTAAAGTGTATAGAGGACTGGTGGTAGATTTCCTCCTTGTGGCAATCCAAAATCGGCAGACATCGAATCACTCACGTAGTTGTTTACTTTTGTCATTTGCTGCCTGTTGAAAATATAAGACTTTATGATGTTCAATTCCTTTTCTTTAAAACCGTAATGCTGGAGTTTTTCTATTAATTTGTTTTTTGACACAGTATCAAAAGCCTTCTTCATATCAATATACACTACTACTACTGTTTTTTTATGATCTAGTTCTTTTTGTATACTGCTTGTTAGGTCGTACGCTGCAGATATTGTACTTGAGTTTGGTTGAAATGCGTATTGACTGTAATTTATTATGTCATTTTCTTTTACGTGTTTCATTATTTGTTGGTGGATTATTTTTTCTAGTAACTAGTCTATTTTGTTTGCTAAAGGATTTGCATTGTCCTTTTTAATCGTAAATTCACGAAGGGGTTATTGTAATCCAAGACTTTCTGTCTTAAGGTTTTTTCCTCTGTTGTTCGTAATTAAATGTTTTTTTTTCTCTTTTCTTTTTGAACAATAAAATTTATGATTGTAAATATCATTTTAAAATTATAGTTCTTTTATTTTTGAATCAACCATTTCAATCTTTGGGCATTTTAATGAAAGCCAAAGTTTACAAACGCCCACTATTACTTTTCATGAAAGTTACTATGAGATCAAAGAATCTTTTGCGCCCTTTTAAATTTTTATACGCTGAGCTAGCTAAATTAATTTTGTCATATTTAATTTCTTTGAACATTTATGCTTGTACAATCAGTACACAGCAATACGTTTTGTTTGCTCCTTAAATGTAGTGAATTTAAGTGTTTTATATGTAACTGGTAATTTGTTATATGCTTTTATTGCTAGATACTTTGGGCGTTTTTCACTAAACTTAAGACGGTGTTTTGGAATTTCAAATATATGCGCATTACGTGTATCATAAAACTGTGTATCAAGTCTGTTCCAATTTTTTACATTCTGTTTTGCATAAACTAGTTCTAGGAGTAACACCTTTCATCATACGAATTGCTCTTTTCTGTAGGTGAAAAATCCTTATAGAATTACTACTGGCTCCCCATGCAGTTATTGCATATGAAATTATTGCATGAAAATGAGAAAAAATAGTACATTTTTAATATAGAGGCATCTACTACACCCCTCAACCTACTCAATACAAAACAGATTGGAGCCAATTTTTTACAAAATAAATTTATGTGTTCATTAAAGTTTAGATTGCTGTCAATTATTAATCCTAAAAATTTTGTATTCTCAACCTGAGCAATGCTAGTTTTGTCTATTTTTATTAAATGATAAGCAATTCTATCCCTTTTTATAGGTTTAAATTCTACACATACAGTTTTTGTTACATTTAAGTGTAGATCATTATTTTTAAAATATGTAGATAGACTCGTTACAGAATCACTAGCTGCAGCGCCCAAATTTTTAACATTTTCTGTACAAACAAGAACTGACGTATCATCGGCAAACAAAATGGTATCTGGTCTTACTAAATCATTTATATACAAAAGGTACAGGAGAGGTCCCAGAACACTACCTTGAGGTACACCTCTTCTAGCACATAAACAATGTGAGTGTGCTCCATCTATCTCCACGTAATATAATGTATCATTCAAGTAGTCTTTAAGCCAATTCCAGGCTATTCCTCTAATACCATAATTATACATCTTTTTCAACAAAATTTCATGATTCACAAGATCAAAAGCCTTACTCAAATCTAAAAATATTCCAACACACGCATTACCATGATCAATGTTACCATATAGCATATTCAGAAACTTGTTAATTGCAGAAATAGTGCTACGACCTTTACGAAAACCGTACTGATTGCTATTCAAAATGTTGAATTTTTCTAGAATTTGTAATAATCGTTTTGCTACTAATTTGTCAATTATTTTTGAGAACGTGCTTAACAATGAAATTGGCCTATAATTCTCAGCCGCCGAAATAGACCCCCCCTTATGCAATGGTTTTTATTTTAGCTATTTTTAATTTATTAATAAAGATTCCTCTAGAAAAAGAGCTATTAGTAATTTCGACCAAAATAGATACAATTTCTTCAACACATTGCTTCAATAGAAATGAACTAATACCATCATATCCGCATGAATAAGAGTTTTTTTAAGTTTAAAATTATATTTCTCATTTCTTCTTCAGTTACTGGACTAAGAAAAAAGGTATTTGAATTCAAATTATTTGTTGGTGACGCAGAAGCTGAAATTTGCGGATTGCTGGGAAATCTATTGGAAACACAATTGAAAGTGAGTTCAAATTACTAGCACAGTTAGCATATTAACTGAAAACTATCTTTACACTTAAGTTTAACTAAAATAATCCTAATATAAACACTAATAATAATTAACCACAAACTAAACATTTTTTAATGTACTAAAAAATAAATATAAAACGATTAACATGAGTTTTATTTTGTAAAATCTACCTTCTCAAGTTGAAACGTTAAGAGTGCAAAACAGCATTAAGCTTACAAGAGTGAACGACAGATTTGCTCCAGTGTGCATCGTACCGTACAAAAGGAAAATACTTCTTATTATTTAAATGTGATTGTACATAAGGCAATGTAATGAAAATTACACCTTTTATTAATTTACCACACTTTCCTGAATGATTTCTTTAATATGAACTAATCACGAAAGGATTATTTTGCATATATTAACCTTGTTGTCTTCCAGGCAGTATATTAATTATGTTGTTATTCTTTGAAACACCTTAATTCATGTGAAGTATTGACGATATTTCTGAGACATCTCTATTATATTTGCTTACAAGTTTCAATAACAAACATAGTGTTTAATATTGATATTTTCACACAAAATAAGGTTCATTATATACTAATAATTATTTTTCAATCTCACTTAGTTCAATTAACTAAATTACATATAAACATTTCAATTTTACGAAATGTTTTTAGTATATATGATAAAACTGAAGTCTTTTCCTACATAAAATTATTGATTAGATTAACGCATACACAACTTCCGTCCGCAGGCACCCTCATTCGTTTGTACTATCCAGTAACGTCACGAAATCACTGTGTGCATACATGTCCTCAAACTTACATTCATACTTCAGTTTGACATTTGTTCTGTCATTTATTTATCTATTCTTTTACACTGTGATTTTTTCCGAAAAAACGCGCTTTTAATTATTAACACTTTATCTTCGAAACATGTCCGCCAGATGCCCTGAATTACCCTTCCTACCAGGGTATACGTTCAACCCCAATATCGGACGAACGAAATTCAATAGGGACTTCAAATTCGAGCGAATCAACGGAGTTCCAACTTTAATAGAGAAAGTGCGTCCAGATCTGTTTGGCCCACTATCCGATAAGTATCCCTCCGTATTTGCCAGGGGAGAAGTCGCAGATCTACCGGCTTGGATCGCTTTCGACAAGCAAGTATTGTGTTTCGATGCCTTCTTCCAAGAGACGCTGCAGGAAGTTC